>OLKM01000198.1:30000-47500 GCA_900291075.1 Melanogrammus aeglefinus
CACACACACACACACACACACACACACACACACAACACACACACACACACACACTCCAATCCCTGCGCTGACACATAAACACTACACAACACAACACACACACACACACACAGCACACACCACACACTACACACACACACACACACACACACACACACACACACACACACACACACACACACACACACACACACACACTCCAAACCCTGCACAATAACAGATAAATCACTGACTTAAAAGCTGCTGGGTTCAAACAGGCAGGACTGGACGGCTGGGTTTCCCTCCCTTTCTTCCCTCCCCTAACGCCCGCTGGACGCAGAGCGGAGACGTCTCTGTAAACACGGCCTAAGCTCATCAGGCAGAGCGCCGCACTTCAGAGGGTTGAGGAGCATTGATGCCCCTGCCACCATCAGTCAGGTCTAATCCGTCACTAACACGGCCTTAACCCAGCTTTGATGACAACAGTCAATTATGGGATGTTAAACATCTCCATAGCACGGGATTTTAGTACATGTTGGCATTTAGGGGAAACGTGCATGTTGTCCCTCCTCAACTCATCCTATTCTATTTAACCATCCATCTCATCATCCAATCTTTCACTTATCTACTCATCCATCAATATATTTACTCATCTATTTACAGCATCTATTATATATTTTTTTATTCCATCTATCTATATTCATCCATCCATTTCCTTAAACCATCTTGACCTTTTCCCTTGTCATGAGAACATCACCCTACAGTAAGACCGGGTCATGTTGTTCAAACTCTACCCAACAGTGGGCCATCAGGTCCACCCATAACCGCGGGTGGTAACCCACCCCGCGGGGGTCTGGGAGTGTTGAAGACGACCCACAACAACACAAACGACTCCGTTAAACACAAACCCCTGCCCCGTCTGTTGATTCGCATAAAAGCGGAATCACCAAGTAAATTCACGGAGGATCAGACAATAATCTCGGTGATCCCGGTTATCCTCCCGCTCATTGCCAGACCCTCAGCGCCGTACGCGGGGGGCGGTGCTGAGGCGGTGGCGGGGTCGGGGCGGAGAAGGCGGAGGTGATGATTAGGGCCGAGGGAAGAGGCGCAGCAGGTGCCCCCGCATGCCCGGTGAGGTAACGCAATCTTTCGCGTCGGAGGAGCTCTCTGAAGTATCAGGCCGTGATGTGGAAGTCGCGGGGCCGATGTTTAGAGGACCACACTCGCCTGTATCCCTGGCAACAGAGTGACAACCGTGATTGGTGGGTGCTCCCGTCCTATGAGGACGGGCGTCTGCTCCGCGCGCTCCGGGGCTTAAGGACACTTTACCCTTCGTCTCGGGGGCTGACACCCACGTCCGCCCGTAATCCGAGAGAGAGGTTGGACCGGCCTTTGTCACCGGAGACGCTTTAAAAATAAAACATGCTGTTGATATATATCGCTACGGCAATGAAAGCAAATGCCTCCTCCTCCTCCTCCTCCTCCTCCTCCTCCTCCTCCTCCTCCTCTTCCTCCTCCAAGCATCTCCGATGTATGGAGAGAGAGATGGACTCCATTAAAATGCCCCGAAGCAGACAAAACAGCGGCCAGGCTGGAGGGTTAGCCGGGGCTGAGGTGGCGAAGGATGAGCAGGTTCATTATCCGGATGAGACCGGAACAGGTGAACAGAGCCGGAATGAGAACAGACGTCTGAACAAGGCGTCGGTGAACCCGATGAACTGAACCACTCCTTTGCTCGTCTGAAAACCCTGTCGGAAGATCAGGCGGTGTTCAGTGACGCCGTGGAAGTCACATTGCTGGCCAGCACCGGTGGATGGAACGTTTACATTTAGTCTCTTAGGCTTACGCCAAACTGACTTTGAGAACGGAGAATTGAAACGGAGAACAACCGACGCATGGAAAAATCTGCACCAACACATAAAGAGAAAAACCTACACAAACACTGATAATGAACTACACAAACACATAAAAAGAACTACAAGAAAAACATACAAAGAACTACACAAACACATACAAAAAACTACCCAAACACATACAAAGACCTACACAAACGCATACAAAGAATTCACAAACAAATACAAAGAACTACACACACACATACAAAAAACTACACGAAAACATACAAAGAACGACGCAAACACGTACAGAGAACTACACAACCACATACAAAAAACAACACAACCTAGTCTGGTTAAGACAACAACTGGACAGAGACGAGATTCCAAAGCTCGCTGTCCAACACGTAAAGAACAACATCCTCGTTAAAATAGAACACACTCATCCCAGTGGCTCGTTAAGTTGGCATCACCAGGGCTCTGGGTTCAATTAAACGGAAGACTGGCGCCGTTTCGTTAAGCTAATCGCCGGTCTTAGGGAATTAGCGTTGCAGTGACGCCATGTGAAAGGTGATCCGGGGGTCGTGGGACCGGCGCCCGGAGTCAGGAGAGGGAGCTTCCACCACCGCGACGTCAGGCATGGAGCCGCGCCACACGGCAGCTGCTCGCAGCGCTGCGGACGTACGTAGCCGTCCGGTTAGCTGCCAGATAGGTGTGTGTGTATGTGTGAAACACGCATACACACACATGGACATAGTTATACATAAAACGCAGACACACACATAGACATACAATCGCACACAAAAACTGACGCACAGAAACACGGGACATCCACTCACACACACACGTAGATACACACAGAAAATCAGACACAGAAACGTACACACACATAGACATACATACACACAAAAACGCACATACAGACGTACACACATACATACGTACACACACACTTTGACATGCAAACACACACACAAAAACAAACTTATACTCACACACACTCAAACATTAACACACACCAGACACACACACTTACCAATACAAAACACAGACAAATTACAAAACACACACCAATACAAAACATACAAATCACGCAACAAACACACATTTCCACACACAAACACACACACACACAAGGCAGTTGTCCACCTCTACACGGAGCCGTTTAGGGGCCAAGGAAGCCAGGGGCCGACGGCTAGGCCCAGGGTCATATATGGAGCCGTGGCCCCCAGCATCACGTCACATCACACTGATAGACTGACGGACGTGGCCCGCTGCTGTTACACGAGCCCTACGTCACTCTCACCCCTGTCCCAGATCCACAGCCACAACACAGCGTCTTTAGGTACAAGACTCAAGTTATAACATGGTTCATAAACCCTGTCGCAGATCGACAGCCACAACTCACCTTCTTTAGGTACAAGTAAATGTGAGTAATTCTTTTTTTATTATATTAATTTACCCAAAAATCAGTGTTTTGACAATGAACAATTGGATGTAGAATTCAAACATTGTTTATTGAGATAATTGAATGTGATTACATGGTTTAATGCAACTCCTTATCCAGCGTCCTAAAAGTCAAACAAACGCGATATGGTTTTGTCAGTGTTCCCTCTGTAATTCACTTTGGATAAAAGCACGTGCCAAGTGACTTCTTGTAACAAAAGTACACCAATTAACTGGTTTAATAACACACTGAGTGGATTCGGCAGTTTGACACACTCAAACCCTGAGCACTTACATAAGATAAACTGTCTGAATCACAATGAAACTGCAACGTTTAACGAAAAGGTTGAATAAGATTATTGAAAGGGTTGAATGAAATTTCTGTCAGAAAGAAAAAATATCATATCCGGAGTAAAGGTTACCGTGAAAAAACACATCTGTGAATATAACTTAACCTTATCGGCTCCTGAAAATTGTATATGAACCCAGTAGGCATTGGGTTGAGATTGGAAGCTGTTTACACCAGAAGGTTAATTAATTTTCTTTGTGACAGAAATCAGCGTTCTGCAGTGTTTACCCGACCCACCAATCAAGAGTTCGCCGTGACTTAGTGCAGTATTGTTTAGCTAAACTTAGCCACGTGTGTAATGCATCATGTAATTAATACCAACACCTACACTAACCCTAATAATACTCCAGAGATCCACTCGCTGTGGGTGTTTTAATTCCAGTCGGTGACACATCTTGTTACCAGAGAAGTGGTGCAGCTGCCGTGGCAGGGTCCTGATCCAACAAACACACCAATATCTTATCTCCCCGTGTGTGTACATTAATAATGATTCATCCATTAGCAGCCACTAAACACTTGGGTCAACAAGAGACAGAGAAAACAACTCAGAGACACACACACACACACACTGACATTCACAGACACAATGGGCAGGGAGTGCCCGGTCTTACAAATGAGGAATAAACAAGGAGTCTGAAACAATAGTCCTGATCAGAAAAACACATATGTTGTTGAGGCGCTGCAAGGCATGCTGGGTAAGTAGCTTGCCGGACAGGTTTGTGAGCCCGGAGGCCATGAAGAGTCTCCCAGAGGTCCTTCTCCTCGTCTCACTCCTCCTCTTGATACCTCCTTAAGGAGATGCACCGTGGTAACCCTCAGTCCCTCTGCTCGTGTCACACAACCCCACACACAGAGGCACACACCACAACAACAGGCCACACAGGCACACAGGCACACACACAGGCACACACACAGGGCACACACACAGAGCACGCACATGACACACACACACACACAGGGCACACCACACACAAGGACAGGCACGAACACACAGGCACACACACAGGCACGCACACACACCACAACACACACAGGCACGCCCACTCACCACACAGGCACACACACACACACACACACACACAGGCACACGTACACACACACAGGCACACACACTGACACACACACACACACAGGCACGCACACACACGCACACAGGCACACACACAGGCACGCACACTGACACACACAGGCACGCACACTCACACACAGGCACACACACTCACACACAGGCATGCACACACACACACACACACACACTCACACACACACACTCACACACACACACGCACACTCACACACAAGCATACATATAAAAACATACAGTCATGCACGCACACACACACACACACACACACACACACACACACACACACCCTCCCAGCAGTAGATCTCCCCCTCTCTCTCTCACACGCTGCCCTTGTGCCTTTGAGCCATGGCACACCCAATGGCGCCATTCCAGAATAATAAAAAATCAGAACAAAGCCCTTTTAAAACTGCAATGTTAAATAAATGAATGCATTTACAATCCTCTGCAAACATTTCACCTGAAAAGGTGGCTTCTGGGAGTATGCATGGTTACCAACGGTGAAGGATGATATTATCAGACTTGTTCTACAGTCTTCATAGAGAGGGAGGTATAGAAAACAGCAGCAGCAGAACAGTGGAAAAGTGATGATTGAGTCTGCTTACAGTCAGCCTTTCCATGTATCACACACACACACACACACACACACACACACACACAACACACACACACACACACACACACACACACACACACCCTTCGCTTTGGTAGCCACACCTTAACCTTTTAACATTGATCTGCTTCAAAACTTAACCCCCTCCACACACAGTGACACACACATTTACAGACGAGCAGAAAAATGTATGTGTTTTTCTAAATGTAGACACACACACACACACACACACACACACACACACACACACACACACACACACACACACACACACACACACACACACACACACACACACAGACACAGAAACAAAAAGGCTACTGGTCAAGCTGTTCTGTATGCTTTTAAGAACCATACTGGCATGGAACCAAAGGAAGTCTCGTGGCACCACAGGAAGTGGTGTTGGACCACAGGAAGTGGTGTTGGACCACAGGAAGTGGTTGTTGGACCACAGGGAGAGCCAAGAGGAGGGGGGGGGTGTAAAATGGTCTCACGCCTAGGTAGCCCAGCTTTCGCTAGCTCCTAGCTAGTCCTGCGCCAGCTAGCCGCTAGGTAGCCCTCCTCTCCCAAGCCCTCCCCCCAGCCCTACCCCCGTTCTCTATTTAACAATTAAAGTGAATATATATTCAAGGACCCTGAGGCGAATAATTGTTTTAGCAGGGGAGACAGGGTATGGTTGTAACACTTTTTTCTTCAGCACCTAAAACTACAATTTTTTTTAAAGCTACAGTTCTGGAACTTTTAGGCAACGTACCCACATTGGTCTGCTACAAGTGTCAACCATTTAAATCTCCTCAACTATATCACAGAATTTGTGAGATTATGACAAATACAATGTATACCTTGGTTACAACCTAACCCCACTACCGGGGTAGGTTGTAACACCTACTGGGGTAGGTTGTAACAGGCAGACAAAATGCAAAAAAAACAATGTTACTCCATTTGATATGCTGATTTAATGATAAGCATAAATAGGGTTTGAAAATAGATTTGGCAAACAAAATACTGAAAAAAATTACTGAAATTGAACAGTTGATTTTTTTGAGAGCAGGGCATCATGTTCTCTGGTAACAACAAACAAATTAAATAAATCCTTAATCTGTATCACAAGGATGACAAATAAAATTGGGCAGACCTGGAGTGCATGCCTGGTGGGATGCTGCAAAGGACACATTTTACCCACACCTCTTTGGATTTGGAATTTCGAAAGGTTTCCATGAAGAACACACAAAAATCTTCTTCCTCCTCTGACGAGGAGTTCTGAGCTTTCACCATTTTCTTGACAGTTGTGTTGACAGTTGTTCCTCTCCTTTCCTTTATCACCCCCAAAGAGTTTATTTTTGATGTTTTTTCCTTTTCGCCGGTCCTCCTCTTCCAATGCCAGCTTCACTGGTGTATCAGTCAAGATTTTGGAGCGCCTCTTCCTCCTACACTTGCCTGTTTCTTTTCTTGGGCCAGCTTTCGGAAATGGCCGAATTATTGTTGGACTGAAAGGTCCTAAGATGGACCCAGAGCTCGGCATCTCTGGAGGAGGAGCAGAGCCTGGCGGCAGGTGAGCCGGTGAGGAGCCTGGCGTCAGGTGAGCAGCCTGGTGTCAGGTGAGCAGCCTGGTGGCAGGTGGGCAGGTGAGGAGCCTGGCCGCAGGTGAGCCTCAGCTGGGTCAGGACGATCGGTGACCTGGGAGGGCGCAAAGTCACAGTCCTGAAAGACACAGTTGTGACGCCTGTCTCGTCCATGTTCCAAATGTCGGAACCATCTAAGGGGTTCTTTTCTATTGCCTCCCCCAGGCGACTGAAGAAGAGCTCGACATTTGTCTTGTTGAAGGAGGTGGCCCTGAAAGGCTTGTTGCCTGTGGACACCTAATAGATAGTCTGGGGAGTCGTTTCAGAAAACTGCTGAACCAGTCAGGCCCCGCCATCAGCTTATCGTCCCAGGTTACAGGATGATTTATTTCGAAACTCACGGCTAGCTGATATGCAAACTTTATGACCTATGCAAAAGCATAACAGGAAGCTCTGAGTTAGGACACACATTTCTGTTGATTGTCTAAATTCATCACATTCAATCACAAAAAATATTGACTTTGTATGTAAGGGGATGGTTGTAACTCTTTCAAAATATGCGTTACAACCTACCCTGCCCTGTCATCCATTACTAAACTAGCTGTATCGGCATGGTGCTTTGATATTAGCAAGGGAGAGATACACCATTCTTTACTTGAGAAACTAGAGTTTGACCTTGATATGACAACTTTATATTCAACGGTAAAAGTACTAGAAAACAAACATTAAAAAAAAAAACTTTCTTACCTCAAAATTTGGATTTGTCTCCTAACTCCTGGAAAAATGGCGGCAACTACTTCAAAATGTCAATGAGTGATCGTAAAGGACATATATGTTATCCCTGATTGGTGGAATTGGTGGTGTTTCAACTTACCCCGTGTTATAACCATACCCGGTCTCCCCTATATATGCTAAACGTGAACACTCCAAAAATAAACAAGATAACACTTTTTGGATTAATTTGTTTTGTATTAGCGG
Source organism: Melanogrammus aeglefinus (assembly GCA_900291075.1). Taxonomy (NCBI): domain Eukaryota; kingdom Metazoa; phylum Chordata; class Actinopteri; order Gadiformes; family Gadidae; genus Melanogrammus; species Melanogrammus aeglefinus. Next base: position 37,847 of record OLKM01000198.1, read on the forward strand.
TTTATTTGTTTTTATTAGCATGACGAGACAAATGTCACGCGCACTAAACAGTATCCCGAGTTTGAGATCTCAATCATGAGATATTGCCCAATATCCCGAGATAGCGAACCAATCAAATTGCGCCATCTTAGGAGGTTCCCATGTAGCATATACTAATGTAATTGTCTAGTATCCCGAGTTTGAGATCTCAATCATGAGATATTGCCCAATATCCCGAGATACCGAACCAATCAAAGCTAGCTAGCCCCGATTAATCCAGCAATTGCGCTTGCCCCAAACTATTTCGCCGCAAATGTGCTATAGCACATAGCCGCTGCGTTCAAGCTAGCTGTGCGCCTGCTAGCCCCTCCACCCGCTAGCATCAAATCTGCAATACTACTAATAATAATAATAATATAAAAGGCGCCAAGATAAGAAGACAGCATAATTAGCCTAATATACCAAATTAAGCTAGAAATTGAGCGTGCCCTAAACTATATAGCCACAAATGTGCTATAGAGCATAGCCCCTCTGTTCAAGCTAGCCCAACACCTGCTAGCCCTTCACCCGCTAGCATCAAATCTGTAATAATATATAGGCACTAAGATAAGAAGACAGCGTAGGTATTTTTATTTATCACCAAGTGGAATGAGCTGTGCAGCGGCGGGCGATGTCAGCTGGGATTCCTCGGTCACTGGCCGCCAGGGGCCAACGCCGTCCCCCGTCCTCTATAAATCACACACCCCCTCTGTCCCGTCCCGGCCCCACCGAGATTCTGCATCACGCCCTCCTGTGATCTGGGTGTTGAGAAAATATTTACCGAGCATGTAAAGTCGTACCGCGGCGCAGCGGGCAAAAGGTTAGCGTGTCGGACATCTGGTGAAACCGTAGCTAACAGCTGTCACCGAGCGACACTTGCTGTCAAATGCATCTCCTCCACCACCACCACCTCCACCACCTCCACCACGACATGCCAGCCATGTGAAGGAGCCGGGAGGTTGCTGGGGCCCATAGTGCCTGGATGGTAGGGGTCCCCATGGGTGGCTGGGTGGAGGGAAGAGGGGTCAGCGAGGGCAGAAGCCAGGGTGATCAGTTGGTATCACTCTCTCACTCACTCTCTCTCTCTCTCTCTCTCTCTCTCTGAGTCGCTCTCTCTCTCTCTCTCTCTGAGTCGCTCTCTCTCTCTCTCTCTGAGTCGCTCTCTCTCTCTCTCCCCTCTCTCCCTCTCTCTCTCTCTCTCTCTCTCTCTCTCTCTCTCTCTCTCTCTCTCTCTCTCTCTCTCTCTCTCCTCTCTCTCTCTCTCTCTGGTTCCCAGAGCACATGCAATACAAAATGAAATAATTCCCAAAAAATCCAAAAGAAATCCTCCCTCCGTCTTTCTCAGCCACTCCAAATAAATACACAGGGGTTGCAAGTCGGTACAAAAACATAACAAAATAAGACCCTCGACTAAGACTGTATAGAATTACAGAAAAGTGAAACATTGTAATTACGGTTGTCAATTATAGAGACGAGTGTGACATTCCCTCTCTCCCCCATCGGTCCCCCCGGTCGTGCTAGGGGACAGTAACACGGAGAGGACCCTCAGACTGACATCTTAACCTCATAAACTGCTCCACTTGAGGCCGAGCGAGGGGCCCCTGGGCGAGACGGCCCCCCCGCCGGGGCCCGCCTAATTAACATTCTTAGAGGATAATTCTGCTGTTATGACTTTCAGGTCATAAGTCCTCCAGCTCCTGATTTATGGGGTTTATTTGTTGTAGAAACTACAGATATATTTCTATATCTATGACATCTATCTGAAGATATAGAATTATAGTGAGATATTATCGATATTGATATACTATCTATATATAAATGTATATATATATGGCTAAAGATAAATCTATCGGGAGATTTTAGATATCTATCTATCTATATCTATATAGATATAGATTAAAACATACTTGCTACAGAATGCATGCATGGTATAATTATTCTTATTAAACTTGATTATTGTATGATATATTTTATTATTATTATTTATAATCAATAATACTGATGGTCAAAATTAATTTGTGACCAATTCATCCTTGTTTTTAAAGTATGTTTAAATATGTGAAATACTTTCATTCATTTGAAGGAAATAATTAATACAACAATATCTTATCATTTCAGAGTTTGTTTAAGAACTGCAAAGGTAATAAACATTTTGAGAAACGCAATTGAGAACAATAAATATAGATCTACCAAAGGTGATTCCGAGAGTGTTAATAAATGATGCATGCGTGTATCATAGGTAAACAGCATTAAAGCCACCTCAAAGGCAAAGCGTGAAAAGAAACGCTGTAGTAGACTGTTAAATAATAAAACCTCACGCAGTAGGGCCGCAGATGCACATCGCCCCCTACTGGCAACCATCTGAAAGAGAAATCACTCAAGAAGAAATATCTTTGGCCTTAATTCAATTTTACCGTCTCTGCACCAAAAGGCCCAATTGCGCAAGTGTTAACAAATTATCATGAGGTGATATTTGGAAATCGACACCATAGCTGGCGGTTTCTCAGGTATGAGATGTTGGGTAATACCTGGAAGCTGTCATTAGCATCAATAGCCGTCACGCTGTACGGTACGTGATTCACAGAGATGTGGGTTGCTTTATTGCTGATGTTGTCAATGTGGGTTTGTGACTCATGTTGTGTGGGTTGCGTGCCTGTGTCTATGTGTGTGTGTGTGTGTGTGTGTGTGTTCAGGTGTTTTTGTATATGTAAGTTTCAGTGTGTATTATTTCAAGTTGAGGACCTTAAACAACTGCCAGAGTCGCTGAGCAGCAGTCCAGTCACCGCAAGGCAGAAAGACTGAGGTGACAAGTTGTTGTTTTTCGATTTCTGTATCAAACAGAGGACCGCCTGATTAAAACGGTCCAACTGTAATCTGATCAAAGCTTATATAGGTAGCTTTTGAAAAGCATCGCGATTTCAGAGGTAAAAAAAATTATTAAAAGACTCATTTAAGTTTTAATGAGCCAAGCCCAGTATTTTTTTAAATTAGTTAACCTTTAATAATAACTTTTTATAACAAAATAATTAAATTAACATGTAAGAATAATAATTTTCTCCTCCCAAAGCGGCGAAATTTGCTGGTTAAATCTAAACGGTGAGCGAGAAATTCAGTTTTGTGCTGCTCCATCCTCATTAAAATATATAAACAATAATTTTTTTCCTTCCTTAAGGTCGAATTTGCTGGCCCTACTTGGGTTACGCAACAACAACACATTTCGTGTATGTTTCTCATTGTATTCAGGGTGTGTTGGGCGCTCCGGCATTCCGGCCGTTCGGGAGGGGACAGTGCCAGCTTCCCATTCCCGGGCGGGTTCAGCACGCGGCCCCAGACACAACACGGACAGCTGGCAGAGAATCGCACGAGGCCCGCGGATAAATACAAACAGTGTTTCTATGGCCGTTATGTGAGAGGGGTCAAGACGTCCAGTAGCTGTACCCGCGTGCGTGTCTGAGTGTGTACGTGTGCGTGTGTGTGCGTGTGTGTTTTTATAAAACAATGTTGCATAGGTCTAGGGTGGGTGCAAAAAGGTCCACACAAACACTGTGCATGCAAACAGACAGTACATGTCCGCGTGCACACACACACACACACACACACACACACACACACACACACACACACACACACACACACACACACACACACACACACACACACACACACACACACACACACACACACACACACACACACACTTCATCCCACGTGAACTTCACACATGGCCCAAAAAAAGTCAAGCAAGGGGGGGCGGAAAAAAAAACGCAGTGTCAAAGTTTTTTAACGGTCCGTTCTAGACCTCAGAGACGGCTAGCAACCGGCATACCTTTGACAGGTGGGGCTTGTTTACCAGACAAACAAGAACGGGACATCCCCGAGGTCGCATCTTCAACAACATAAACTAAATGTTTTCGTAGGATAAGGACGCCTGAACTCTGAAAAGTAGCATTGGATACCGAGACCGGAGCTTCCATCCCGGGAATGCTGCGGTATTCCGGAGGGCCGAGAGGATGACATGCCAAGCCGTGGATTTTTCAAGAGACTGGCAGAATTTGTCTAATGTTACTCCCTCTCGGAACGCCAGGCAGGCGGGGGCTACGGCCCGGGCCATCCGGGGTCGCAGGCCTCCACCGAGGGGGGATTTTTGTTTTTAAGCCCTCTCTGTTTTCCCAATCAAATTCCCCCTCGGGGCTCCGGGGAATGTCGCCTCACACCCTGGCCGAGCTGACGAGGTCTGCTTGGGAACCGTCCAGATGTCCTCGGACAGGATGGGTAAGAGTTAGCGCCCTTATTTAAGCTCCTAAAACTTCATACCTTTGGCTGATTTTATGATGAATTCCTGATTAAATATACATAAACCTAAATGAATAATAATTATTTGAACAACACACTTTATTTAATAATAATAATAATAATAATAATACATTTTATTTGTAAAAATCTTAAAAGTGCTACAGAGTTTAAAAGGAAAAAGAAAGGGTTGTTAAAACATAAAAATATACAGTAAAAGAGAAATTAGCAAAAGGCTTTGCGAATTAATTTTTTATTTAAATTTTTTTATTTGTTTGAAAATAATTAGATACAACTTTATTAATCCCCCGTTGGAGAAATTTTTTTTGTCCAATCATTTAACTCATTTATACGATTTTGGGGGAGAAATACATTAACTTTTAGAGGCGTGGGTCTCCTGAACCTGCGGGCTATGTACTTCTGGAGCTAGTCTTGCTAGCCTTAACAATGTTCACGCGTTAGCATTTCATCAACTGCTTCCCCTCGGATCCTTTTCAGTGTGTATCATTTCAAGTTGAGAACAACAACTTCCAGAGCCTCTGCGCAGTAGTCCAGCAACCGCAAGGCTGAAAGACTGAGGTTACAAGTTTGATTTCTGCCTTCAACCAACTGTCCAACTGAAATCTGTTAGCATCAAAATATAGGTAGCGTTTAAAAGGCATCGGGATTACAGGGTTAAAAAAATTATTAAAAGACCAATTTATGTTTTAATGAGCCGAGAGCATAGTTATTTTTGGTAAGCTACCTTTAATAAGGACTTTTTATATTCTATTGCTTCCCCTCGGATCACCGCAGTGGTTGTATTTCTAGCGGGATCAACATCCCGTTATAAAGCTGCAAATACCCGGAGTAACCCGACGTAACCCGGGGTGACGGCTCACCTCTGTACGCGGGAACGAAGGTGAACGCCCTCCGGATGAAGGTCCTCCTGTCCGTAGTTTCCCTCCTTCTTGTAGAGCCCTACTCACCGTCACTACAACCCCACTGGGAAGAACACGATGGCAAGCGTTTTCACTTTTTTGGTAAGGGGGAAACTTAAATTATTAAAGAATGAATAAGTACAGAAAGGTTCATCCCCCCATTGAAACAATTAGTTTAGGGTCATTGAAACCGTTAGATTTGTTTCAATGTTTGTTCCGAAGTTTAAAGGCCACCAGTTAAACATGATCAAACATCTGCTGTTTGGCTTCACCGAAATCCTTCAACAAAGGAAGTATATTAGTTCATCTCACTTGTAGTGCAAACACCTTGAAGGAGTGTCAATACCTGCCAAAAAAAAGCCTTCAACTACTTAACTCTTAACATTTTTTTTTTTACCACGTTAATAACCATCAACCATTTAGTTACAAGATTGAAAGTATGATAAGGAGACGTACAATAATTAAAAACATTATATATGAAACAAAACAGTTGCACATAATACAATAAGTGACCACTTTAAGACATCACAGTCCCCCATCGTGTTCGCAAACACACACCCCCCCCCCCCCCCCGCCAACACGGAAGCAATTTAAACAAAATTTGTATAGCTAGAAATGTTCTTATTCCACTTCGAGTTTATCCTGTTCTTTCCAACTGGAATAGCCGCAGGAATACGGAGCGTTGCTACAAGGAAACTCACAGCCCTAAAATTAAAGACGCAAAAAACGTGCATAATCCCCTTAACCCCTAAGTCACTGAGCAGACTCTTATCAAAGGTGACCTCCACTGAGTTTGGATAGAGGTCACCAGGGAGCAGGTAGGGGCTCGGGGCGTCTGTCTCTATAGTCTGTACATTGGGGGATCGAACCCAGACCACACACACCTCCACCTCCACCACCTCCACCACCACCACCTCCTCCTCCACCACAAACCCAACTCCTCCTCCACATCGCTGGGAAGCAGGAGTGTCGCGTCCGCTTGTTTCTTTTGATTCTCTGAGGTGTGAATCGGTTTCCTATTAAAAGTAGTGTTTCTCTAAAGCCCCTTTGTGCAACTTCTACTGCGGTGACAAACACTCAGTGGTCGTCCGTCCTGCCAGGTAGATCAACAGACTGAAGCGGAGGAGTGCAAAGGAGGTTAACCGTTGATTTAAAAGGGGTTTGCCAATCAAATAATTCAACAGGATGATGAAGTTAATGGACTGACATGTTTATTATTATGGTAGGCAGCCAAGTTTAAGGCAAAGATGTTGCGTGGAAATGTACAGCCGACAGTGCAGGTGGAGTCCAGGGAAGACAGCTGGGGCTAGATATGTGTACTGTTAATACACTCATTTAGACACATCTACTGAAATAATATTAATTTAACGATGCAGGTTGACAGGGACAAAGATAGCCATCCTTCAGAAGAAATAAATAACAAAACCTCACATAACAAAGGTTTACATTCCTTTTTTTTTAAACGTGGAGAACCAACTGAAAATGACCTCAAAACAATTTAAACAATGCAAAACAAATGAACAAAGTGACTGATATGGACACAGTACATGTGAACACCACAGAGAAGTCGAACAGTGGGAGTTTATTTATTGAACAGTAACTTTGTGTTCCTTCATGGACGGGGAGGTTGAAAGGGAGAGAGAGGATATGACACATGACGCCGGAATGAAGAGAGTTGGTTTACCATCTCCCAAATTATGAAAGGGCGGTCATGGTTTCTCAACATTGGCCTCCTCCCATCAGCTCGCCGACTCAACAACTCTTACTTAAATCCCACTACCCCACCTGTAGGTGAAATCGCCTTTAGTGATTTCAATCTTGACTCCAAACAGTGTACATAACGGCACGCTCTATCAATCAATCTAAATAACGGCAAAGCCACTTAGCTCTTCTTCTTTATATAAATACATGTCAGACACAGCCACTAAAGACAGGAGAGGCTCGACAAACCTAAGGGATAGTAAACTTCTGTCGATGACGAGTGACCACTACGACACCAAACTGCACGAAAACAAAAGCGAAAGAAAAGCGAAAAGAAGGTACGTCAGGAAGGGACGTTTTTACGGGGGGGGTGCTCATAAGCCAATGTGTCCACGAGCAAGGCAGTAGCCTAGTTTGTTCTGGTTGCCGACCATGGCCATGAGGCCCACGTAGGCCTCAATGAGGAGCGGCTGGTTGAGGAGCAGGACCCCGTTGGCCTTCCCAGGAACCGGCCGCTCCAAGAGGGCTTTCTCCGCCCCCTCCTTGAGCTGCACACGGAAGTTCTGGACCTGTTCAACGACCAGGCGGAAGAACTACATGTTGATGCTGATACTCTGAGGACATGTTATCTGCACTATGTGTGGATACTGATACTTTGAGGGCATTTTAGCAGTACTACTTGTTGATACTAATACTTTGAGGACATTTTACTGTACTAGTACTGTTTGTGGTTGGCATGATTAGACTTAGACTTTGCAATGAAAACATCCCAAAATTGTACATTTTTGTGGAAATCCATATGGGTGAAAGCAGGCAGGTAGCCAGGCAGACCATAGTGACTGACAGCCGGGCAGAAAGACTGACCTGTAGTCAGGGACTGGACAGACTGACTGACAGATCAGAGGAAGGCCTGTAGGTTAGCTCTTCTGCGCTAACTGTACGTTCACACCAAAAGCTGTAAAGCGTTTTGAGCGCCCATTCACTTTCTATTAGACATGAGCGATAAAGCGATAGGAGCGATAAAGCGATATCTTTAAAGCTGTAAAGCTGTAAATGAGAGTAGAAAACAGCTTAACCCTATGCAAATGAGCTAGTAGTGTTTCAGCTGTAAACGACCGCCAGCCAATCGGAATGTAGATGTCTCTCGCCGGCGTGGGTCCCAGTAAACATACGCGCCAGAGCGATATGAGCTGTAAGTATTTTACAGCTATTCTGCGATTTTGCATCTTTTACAGCTTTTGGTGTGAACGTACAGTAAGACCGTGTGCGTGCCTGCGTGTGTTTAAACTGGGGGGGGGGGGGGCCCTTGCAAGGCACACTTCTCGTCCTGGGGCCGGAGGTCCATGACACCGATTGTGTCACATTCCCAGGCATGCGGTTCTGCTCGGCTGCACACCCACTCTGTCATTAGGCCATCGGACACGCTATGCATCGCCGACCCACCAGGAATTTGTGTCACATTGCAGGGGGTTTCACAAGCGCTCTGATTTAAGGGCTTCTCGCATGCGTGTGAAATACGGGGCGCCACCGTTTGCAGACGATATGATGATTAGCAGGGTGAAATTATTTAATTCATACAAAGCTCACACACACCCTCAAGCTTATCGTAGAAAAGTGTTGCCTGTGTGCTTTCTTTCCATCGTGAATCATTTTTTTTCATAGCAGGCCAAGATAGGCTTGCTAAAACTGAAGACTGCCCAGAGACAATGTGTGTTTTGAATATTCAACACACATTTCAAGACTCTTGTTCAGTTAGTAAATGCTTCAATAAATAAATTAAAACTAATTTCAGAACAAAATAACTTTAATTCATGATTATTAGATTAAAGTGCTTCCAATCGGTATCCTCCTTATGAATCAGCCTACAGCACATAGTCAATTATTGTTCAGTATTCTGCAACAATTGAACCCCGAACCAACCCAGGAAGCATGGTTCAGTTATAAAATGTTTCTGCTTTATTCAAAGTGCAAAATAGTTTAGCGAAGTGGTTTTCCGAAGAGGGGGGGAATGTGATGAATGGCTCTGTCTCTCTGTGTGTCATTTTGAGCTCTCTTTGATAAAATCATTTTTTGGAGACATTTGATTCCATGTTTGATAACTTAAAGTGGGCTATCACTATTTTAGAGATTTCTCTTGGAAAACAGATCTTGGGTCGTATGTGGACAGTCCCATTCAGTCCCATTGTTCTTGTTATTGACGTAGGAATCAAATCGCAACGAACAATTTTATTTAATGGAAAAGGCCCTTAAGGGTTACACAAATAAAAATAACTGGACAGGGTTCCACCAAAACAGCCTCCTACTGCCGCCATCAGCCTCGTGCCAAATGCCGTTATCTGGGCTCCACAGGGCACGTCCATCAAGGTCAACACAACCAGTTCATAAAAAAACAACCTCATCATTTATTAGCAGGTGAGAAGATACCCTGAAGAGCGCCGGGGAGCTCATTAAGCTGACGGAGGCCAGCGGAGGCCTTTGGACCGCCGCCCGGCGCGAGGCCGATGCGTCAGCGTGGGTGCAGGACTTACGTCGCAGAGGGTGGAGAACTTGTCATCGCTGGCCCTGACGGGGTGGTCGGTGAAGGTCATGTAGGGGTAGTCAGCGGTGAAGGGGTTCCACCGGGAGGCGAAGGACGGCTCCCGCAGGCGGTCCCAGAACACGCGCACGCCCTCGCCCTCTCTCCTGGAAACACCACCCGCAGGGTTCACAGTACACCACCCGTCTC
>OLKM01000198.1:50000-59093 GCA_900291075.1 Melanogrammus aeglefinus
TTGATTTGTATGCATTTCCTTTTGTCGGGAGCAGCACTAGCACGGTATAAATGGGGATATTAAAAAAAAGGAAAGCTGGAGAGAATTCCTCAGGTAAGCCGGGAGTGGGAGCGGACCGGCCCGGACAGGCAGCGAGGGCAGGGCCGGGTGATGCCGCCAGGGGCCCTGGAAGGCTCCCTGGTGGTGGAGGTGGAGGTGGTGTGTCAGTGCTAGTGCTGAGTGGTTTGGACTTTCACTAGCTCTAGCTCTCTCTCTCTCTCTCTCTCTCTCTCTCTCTCTCTCTCTCTCTCTCTCTCTCTCTCTCTCTCTCTCTCTCTCTCTCTCTCTCTCTCCTCTCTCTCTCTCTCCTCTCTCTCTCTCCTCTCCTCCCTCTCTCTCTCTCTCCTCTCCTCTCTCTCTCTCTCTCTCCCCTCTCTCTCTCTCTCTCCTCCTCCCTCTCTCTCTCTCCTCTCTCTCTCTCTCCTCCCTCTCTCCTCTCTCTCTCTCTCCTCCCTCTCTCCTCTCTCCCCCTCTCCTCTCACTCGCTCCTCCCTCCCTCTCTCTCTGTCTCTCACCTCCTCAGTAGCAACAGGAGAAAGTGGAGTGACCGAAGTAGAACCTCCATTTTGTCTTTTAACGATCCAACACTAGCATGTTTAAAGCGCCTGTAGACAACCTACCTAAGCGCCTTAAAAAGAAGTACCTCATACCTTAAAACTAGTAGAGAAATAACTCTCTTCTCCCCCCTCTCCCAAAAAAACAACAAAGAGCAGAAAGGGGCTTAACTCTAGCATAATACAACTGCCTTCACCTGGCCAGCAGAGTTAATCTCAAACTATTAGCCCGGACAGTGTTCCTTTTCACAATAAAAGCACACATGCGTTCCAGAATGGCGATGTGTGTTTTGCAAAGCTTTACGGCAAGCGCCGGAACATTCCTCCGAGGGTTCTGCATTCAGGGGACCGGCACTCATAAGTCAACATGCTGGGTAAATATGGGGGCATGGCTTCGGGTTGTCATGGCGAGTGGCCCACATTGTCTCCAGGCCAACCATACACGAGTCCTCACGTTGCACCACAACACAGGGATGCACACAGGCACGCACGCACGCACAGCACACACACACACACACACACACACACACACACACACACACACACACACACACACACACACACACACACACACACACACACACACACACACACACACACACACACACACACACACACACACATTCCGTCAACACAGCAATCGGCGTGCCACTCAACACCCTCGGTTTACGTCCAACACGGTTACCATGGTAACCGCAATGGGTGACGTCGGAGGGAAGATTTGTCAAGTAAAACTTGAGTGGTGTACATTTATTCAGAAATGACGTGTGGGGTTTGATGGAAATAGGTTGCGGTCAAATAAACTGTTGCCATCCTTTGTAAACAAGGGCGACTTTTCGTACAAATAATAACATAATTAGCATGGTTACTCATGGCCCAATGATTGTTTGTCACAGACTTGTATCAAAGTAATTATAACCTGTGACTCTACTTTGATGTCTGGAGCAAATAAAAACAAATCCTCAAACCGTAAAACCTTTTGAAAGCCACAACTTTCTTTGTGTCCATTATGTGAACCAACACTTCCCACGGCAACGTTACACAAACAACCTCAGAGAGATGGGCAGAGAGGATGAATAGAATCCCATTCAAACTTAAAGTCAGAAATTAAATTCATGCATTAAAAATGCACATTAAATCTATCCAACTTCTATCCTTTGTGTCAGACTGAGCAGTGATCATTCTCCCTGACTAGCTACCGTTGGGGTTACAACGCCAGCTGCTGGTCTTATGCATGTATTGCATCTACTGGTGCTCATCTAGAATACCAGACATGTTGAAGTTTATCTGCATTTGAACAGTCAGAAAAGGTTCACAAGCTGATCCTAGATAACACACTCAACCTAATCCCTCGAAATGTGAAGGACACCCCCCTAAGTACCCATAACGTCCGTACAAGAGCATACATTAGTAGTGCATAATGCTAGCCTTTGACTTGCATAGTAAAAGCTAAGAATTCAAATAAAGTTTGAGATTAAAAAAAAAGATGAGTAGAAATTCTTAGTAAACAAAAGTGCCAAAGATAAAAAAAAACAGAAATCTCCTACATTACCAATTAGATATAAAATACATAATACTCCATTTAAAAAAAAGACTGTAATAGGGTCAAACCCCATCTGTCATGAAGACAGTTTTACACAGCATTCAGCAAGGCACTGCTGATGGAGTCCCTCCTCTAAATCTTCAACACCTTTCTACAAATAAAGTCCATCTATCTATCAGGAACAGAGATTCAAATATATCAGGAATTGTAAGCTTTATTAAATTTTAATTTAGAGACTAAAATATACAATAACAATAAAACAACAATCGTCACCTCCAGCTGAAAGACCTGAGGAAACAACATGTCCCCAGGAGGCTGTTAATGAAAAACAGAAGGTATGACAACACAATCCGCCACCTGAGGCGAACAGACGCACCTTAAGGGAATATTTAGAGGCTGTAATACAGATGGACGGTTTTGTTGTGAGTGCAAACTCCACCTTTGACCAAATAAGTAATGAATCCACTCCCCCAAACACGGTATTTATCAGGTGCCAGATGTTTTATCCAGCAGTGTTTTTGTATCAAACAAAAACTTGTTTCCGGTGCAAAAGTTTTAAATCATTTTCAGTTCTCCTTTCTCTAGAATTGTGAGTCATAATAAATTACATGTCTGGGCATACACACCCTTGTGGTCTAACCATCCCCCCCAAATACAATTAAAGTGCAGTTCCCTCAGCCGTCCACGCGTAGATTACTGGCGCTAGCTACATCTAATTCAGAAGGTATAAAAAGCTACGGAGGAGAGTGTCATTCTGGTTTTCCGCCACCAGAGGTCAATGTCTAATGGTGGAACAGGAAGCTGAGCTGAGAGTGCTGCACTATGAATATGTAAACATTGCCACATATGACTTTAGCTTGAGAAGACCGCTTCCAACTACAAAATATGTTTATTGGCCACATGATGTCATTCACCATCTGTGTTGTTATTCTCTGTTACATAAGAATCAGTGTGGCAGTGAAACTAGGAGTGGAAACATTGCTGAACAGAGGGGAGCAAGGAAATGCTAGATCTGCTGAGCAAAGTGTGTCAACTTTATCCAATTTTACTGTTCCAAATGTCTGAACAGCCAGTCAATTAGATGTTGAATCTCTGCTTTAGTGTAGCTTCTGGAATTAAAATAATAAAACACAGCCATAAACACTCTGATGTTTCCTAGTGTTTGTTTTGGCTGCAGGGTTTCAGGAAGGAGGGGGCCGTGTTATCCCCATGGTTACGACCCACCACGCCCACTTGGTGATACTTTCTGAGTAACATACTGTCCTTGTGTATGAGCTTAACAATGAGCGATGTTTTCTATGAAATGCACCACACAGACACCGTAGCGTCACACTATAGGTGTCTGGGAAGCCTCCCTCAGACGTTAAACACATCTCTGCTCGTACAGAGCTTCCAAGCGTGTCCTGAAGAAGATATCTGACCTCAGCTCTGCATTGTGTTTCCTTGGCAACATCACGCATTTAGCTCCAATTACAGTTGAGAAAGCCGTTACAAAGTTCACCCTGCATTTTATTTATATCCTTTTTATAACAATTTCCTTAAACGTAAATGATCTTCTTTCATTGGCGTGCCATATTGCCCGTACACGGTAAAAACAGGGTCCTGGTTTCAACGGTGCTTCTCTGTATGAATGAGGCTGCAGGTGATCCATTAGTTCCTCTCTACCATGTAAATAAGAGCTGGCAGAAGAGGGGGACAGGCCCTCTGTTCTCCAGGTAGACCCAAAACAGGAAGTGTTCAATAACCTGACGGAGCGGTCTCCGCCGCAGATGGCACGCCCTCCAAAGTACCTATGTGTTTACTGTGTTTGAGGTTTACTGTGTTCTGGGCCGAGAGGGTTTGCTGCCAGGTGCACTATAAGAAGGAGTGACTGAACAACACTTGAGCTTAGCTATGCAAACATAGAGGTCCTGTACATGCACACACCTACACACCTACACACACACACACAAATGGTGACACGCAAACCCGTGGTTTCCAGTAGCACAGATGGACAGATTCCTTGCGATAACCATTACAGCGTTTAAGTGCCATGAGAGTGCCATGGATAATCATTATTAATGAATCCCTCAAGGGGGGACGCCGTAACGTTATTCATAACATTACAACAACTATAACATTACTCATAGTATTAATATCATTGTATGACACTACGATATGTTAGAATATTATTTGAATACATGATAGTTGTGCTTGGGGAAACTCACGAGAGGAGGGGAGTGCTTGGGGAAGGCTGAAGTCTCCGTGGGAGATCCGGTCCTATAACAGTTCAGAGGGATCCGGTGGTATCCTCTCACAGTTCAGCATCACAAAGTCGTACTTGCAGACCAGTAGGGTTCTGTCCGTCAGGACCACCACACGCTCCCGTTCGTTGTTCCAGTGGTCTACCCTGAGCAAAGAACACACACACACACACACACACACACACACACACACACACACACACACACACACACACACACACACACACACACACACACACACACAACACACACACACAACACACACACACACACACACACACACACAACCAAGACCAGAACATCAGAAGACCAGAACGTCACAGGAGCAAACCAGCTCAACTATTTTTGCATATAAATACGTTACAAGTTATACAAGATATTTTAAGTAATAATTGATAGAGTCATGCAGGGAGCATAGATTAACTCTTGAAATGGGGAACAAAGTTTGAACGGGATGGCTGTTTGTTGGCCGGTATAAAGAGTGCAGTGCAGGACACTCAGTAGCAGCACCATAAACAACAAAAGACCAATTCCATGTTTATTGACGTACAACGGGTTAGTCTGATGACCAGGCAGCTGCCGGATCAAACCAATGACACTCCACGGGCCTCTCCACCATCACTGAGCTCTCCAGCTGGGATTCAGAGCCCCCTGGCATCGCCACAGTGCTCTCTCCCTCAGGGATATCTGGTGACCATAATGAACGTGAAGACGAGGGCATGTGAACCCCCTCACCCGTCCTCAGTACAGACACCGTGGTCCCATCGCCCTGGTTTTACATCCGGAGGGAGAGGGACACGTAACCAATGTCAACCGCAGCCTCCGCGCGCTGGACTGGTTGAACTCCCGACCTACGGGTTTGGGAGTTCAACCGACCCGGAAGTAGAAGCCAGGCTTTCGTTTGGTGAACTGGTGGGAGGTTTGGGTCTGACACTCACTCTGCCATGAGCCACATGCCCTGGACGGCGCCATCTTCTTCTTTGTCCACCAGGGCCGTGATGTCCTCGATGGCCTGGGGCAGGGTGCCGGGCTGCGGCGCAACGAACAGGAAACAGAACCGATTAGAGGGCTTTTCACAATAAAACCTCTTTCAGCGGACGCCAAAGTACACACCTCTGCAGTTCATTTAAAAAATATATATATTCTTATATCCCATCTGATTTTGACTGTCAAATAAAAATACAGAGTTTAATTTGATAAAAGTAAGCAGTGAATGATCAAATAACAGTGAATGATGTGTTTTTAAGGCCTTAGTTATACCAACTATTCATTTCATATCGACACTTCATTCTTCATAACAACACATCGATGTTCTCACCCTCAACACAAAGAACCTCTTCATCTTGAACTGGTCCAGGGCGGACACCCAGCGGTTCCCAGCGGCCTGGGCCTGGAGGGGCGGGGTAGCTGCAGGGGTGCTCTTGGGAGGAGCTTCCTCGTCCTCCGGGCTCCCCATGGAGGGCGAGCCGGGCTGGTAACCTTCATCCACCGATGGGGATTCGGGCGAGATCGGGTCTCCCAGGTGAAGGCTGGAGACTCCCTTCCTCTCCTTGTTGGATCCCAGATCCACGGGTGGGACTCCTTCCTCCCTGTCGTCCCCAGGTGAAGGCTGGAGACTCCCCCCCCTCCTGTCGTCCCCCAGGTCCACGGTGGAGACCCCCTCGTCCTCCGACGTTCATCATGGGCTCTCGCGTTATGGCTGCGCAACAGGGTTCGGTCGGGGGAGAGGGAATTTGCGGGTTTTACTTTTCCACCTCAGTCTCTTATACTGCTTTGCTAACATTTCAGAAAATAAAAATGTAAAGTCGGTTATACAAAATCCTAAAAATATTCTTTTTTTCCACGGTCATTGCCGCTCAATTTTACATTCTGACCAAAAAAGTAAAATCACTGTTGAAAGAAACGCGGAAGGGTAGACGTCTAACCCAGAAACAGCTCTAACCCACAGCTATGACCCGAATAAAGCCAGTTTAATGTCATGTTGTGTCTGAGGCTTACCTTTCTAAGCAGTATTATTGATCTTCCGCGGACTAAACGCACCACCGAGACACAGAGTACAACAGGTGCTCTCTTCCGGGTTCCTGGCAGCGGTTGGCGGGGCGGGGACGGCCTCGCTCTCACTTTCGTTTCTCCAAGGCTCTGTTTCTCTGTTTGCATCACTTTCTGCACACAGCTCACGTGGTTCAGGATGGCCAGGATGGCCAGGATGACCAGGATGACCAGGATGACCAGGATGACCAGGATGACCAGGCTGATCAGCCTGGGTCTGGATGTTGAACGAAGTTGAGTGGTCGGCTGCCAGCGCCCAGTGACAGTTCATGTGTTTCTCTGGGTCGATGTCTAACATTACATTGCACTTTGATTTACTTGCTACAGTAGGCCAACATTTACTTCATCAGCTATTTCTTGAGCCACTTTATAGTGAAGCCCTAGGCTACTACTTTATAGTGAAAGCCCCACTATGTGCAGGGTTTTATATTGTTTTTAAACTTGAATGTATTCGTTTGTCTGACTAGCTGGCTGTGTCTAGATCTGTAAACGGTTATCTTTCTGTTAACAGAAACTATTTCCCCCCCTCTGGAAGAGTATGCCACCCCAAAAGTACTGATATGGTCCTTCTGGACAGGTAGGGAATAGTATTGAATTCAGTCTTCGATTTTACTTAATTTCATTCGGTGTTAATGTTCAAATAAAAAAAACCAAACCATTTTATTGTAAAAAACACTTTTTGCTCTGAAGATTGCTGCTATAACACCCTCAATAATTTGATCTGATATCAAATGCCAAC
Source organism: Melanogrammus aeglefinus (assembly GCA_900291075.1). Classification (NCBI taxonomy): domain Eukaryota; kingdom Metazoa; phylum Chordata; class Actinopteri; order Gadiformes; family Gadidae; genus Melanogrammus; species Melanogrammus aeglefinus. The sequence goes on from OLKM01000198.1 coordinate 57,168, forward strand.
ATTGAAAAAATGAAATACTAACTTTGAATGTCACAATGGTCTTACGTTTAAAAATATTAGGCGGGATGTCGGTCTCATCAGTAAAACAAGGTATGGTTATATCGGTTGCATTTTAAGCATTTCTCCAGCGCTATAAACCACACACTGTTCTACAAGCTTAAATTCCCAGTTAAATAAACAATGGTGAAAAAACATACACACACATACACAAACATACACATACAGACGTTCATCAAAGGCGCTATTTTCCGGGATTGTTTTTAAGATTAGGTTCCTCCTAAAATACCAAATCAGTCCATCAGCGCTCGAACAAAGTGAAACGTCGACGCAGGTTCCCCGTCTACCTCGGAAAATGAAGACGGAAATATCGCCTTTGCACGTCTCCCAACGTTACTCTAATTCCTGCTGACAGCGTGTAGTGTTCTCGACGCCTTAACACACACGTCTGTCAAGCAGCCATTCTTGGCCTTGCTAGAAGTTTAAAAGCCATTCCATTTGTTAATCTGGGGCCCATACCGAATAAGGCTGACAGCTTTCGAACCATTTCCCTTTCAGCGCTATTATGCTAGGCTATAAGCTACTCCACGCACTGACGCGCTGCTTTTAGCTAAATGCACAGGATTCAATAATGGGAATTTCCATGACTCCGCTATAGCCATAATTTAGAGATGCAACACAATGAAACCTTTTAAGAATGATTGTATTCGCCTTTTTACTGTACAAAGTGTATTGCTGAATGTGTGTCTTGTGTGATTAGAAACCTAAAACCAAAATCAACCAATCACTTTTCTGATCCGAGTTTCTTTTGCGCCCATTGTGCTATTATTGAACATCATCCGAAGTTTAACGCACCATTAAACGTGTTGCGCAAAACTACAACTTAAAAAAATCTCCTGTGGCCTCATACATAGGCCTACAAGTCATTTAATTAAAAGTATAATTAACTGCAAGTATTCATGCCTCCTTTCTCTGTATCTAGGCCGAGTAATCATAGCTCATAAACGCTTGAAGTTACGACTAATGAGTTAACCGGCCACTGATTAGAGTAACGCTGAGAAGTCTCTGAAGTGGGGGGATTTCAATCGTTTTCAAAACACACAAGAACTACTCATGTGTGTGATGTGTGAAGTCCCATGGCTGAGGCACGCACCTCTGATGCTAAGACGCCTGGAATACAGTATGTGTGGTTCGACCTCTGATTTATTGTTCAGGTGGAAAAAGATGTACATGTGAATAGAACTCAAGAATCAACTTTTCAGAGTTCACCTAGACTCTTGAATAGCCTCCCCCTCTTACGCATATTATTGTACGTTGTACGTTCTGGGCACCTAATGTACACACTTACTTATAGTACTTGCTTGTAATAGCATCTCTCTCCTAGCTATCTTTGTTGTAAGGGAATGGGTTAAACCGAGAGAATTGGTTAGTGCTCTGGGCACTTGGTTCTCATGAATGTCCTTACTGTACCGACAGCGACATATATTGTTTTATCTCTTTTCTTTGACAAATGTACTCTTTAAGTCGCTTGGAATAAAAGCGTCTGCTTAAATGTCCTAAATGTAATGGTTTTCTTTGAAGCAGAGCAGCGGTGTGTGACCGATGCCGGTCTGGTTTTTATCACTACGCGTTGCGTTCAGTAATCCGAGATATCGCCCTCTTCCACATCTACAGGCGGTCGTGGTTTGTCACCTTTCTGGCCATCCTGGGTGAGGACCCCCACACCCGCGCCTGGTGACCTGTGGGAGAGCCTCCATGACCCAGGGTCTCACCCCCTTGGGATGCGCACTCGCACTCCACATGAGATCTGGGCGTCCTGCACCAGTTGGGGTGGCCCGGAGCCGATAGGCCAGGGGCCGTCTTGAGGGCCCAGTCTTCTTGTAGGCTCGGAGCGTTGAGGCATGCGCTGTTGCTTTCTGAGGACAGCAC
>OLKM01000198.1:59118-131451 GCA_900291075.1 Melanogrammus aeglefinus
GGTTTGGACTTTCACTAGCTTCTAGCTCTCTCTCCTCTCGTCTCTCTCTCTCTCTTCTCTCTCTCTCTCTCTTCTCTCTCTCTCTCTCTCTTCTCTCTCTCTCTCTCTCTCCTCTCTTCTCTCTCTCTCTCTCCTCTCCTCTCTCTCTCTCTTTACTCTCTCTCTCGCTCTCTCTCTCTCTCTCTCCCTCTCCCTCTCTCCTCCCCTCTCCTCTCTCTCCTCTCTCCCCCTCTCCTCTCTCTCGCTCTCCCTCCCTCTCTCTCTGTCTCTTCACCTCCTCAGTAGCAACAGAGAAGGAAAGTGGAGTGACCGAAGTAGACCTCCATTGTCTTGTTTAACGATTCCAACACTTAGCCATGGTTTTAAAGCCGCCTGTAGACAACCTGACCTAAGCGCCTAAAAGAAAGATACCTCATACCTTAAAACTAGTAGAAGCAAATAAACTCTCTTCTCCCCCTCTCCCAAACAACAAAGAGCAAAAGGGGCTTAACTCTAGGCGATAATACAACTGCCTTCACCTGGCCAGCAGAGTTAATCTCAAACTATTAGCCCGGACAGTGTTCCTTTTCACAATTAAAATCACACATGCGTTCCAGAATGGCGATGTGTGTTCCAAAGCTTTACGGGCAAGCGCCGCGAACATTCCTCCGAGGGTTCTGCATTCAGAACCGGCACTTCATAAGTCAACATGCTGGGTAATATGGGCATGCCTCGGGTTGTCATGGCGGTGGCCCACATTGTCTCCAGGCAACCTACACGAGTCTCACGTTGCACCACAACAGGGTGCACAGCACGGACACACACACACACGCACACACACACACACACACACACACACACACACACACACACACACACACACACACACACACACACACACACACACACACACACACACACATTCCGTCAACACAGCAATCGGCGTGCCACTCAACACCCTCGGTTTACGTCCAACACGGTTACCATGGTAACCGCAATGGGTGACGTCGAGGAAGATTTGTAAAGTAAATCTGAGTTGGTGCATTATGCAGAATGACGTTTGGGTTTTGATGGAAATTAGGTTGCGGTCAAATAAATGTTGCCATCCTTTGAACAGGCGACCTCTTCCTAACAAATATCATAATGTAGCTGGTTATCATGGCCATGATTGTTTGTCAAAGATTGTTATTCAAAGTTTATAACTGTGACTCTTACTTTGATGTCGGAGCAAATAAAACAAATCCTCAACCGTACCTTTTGAAAGCCACAACTTTCTTTGTGTCCATTATGTGAACCAACATTTCCCACGGCAACGTTACACAAACAACCTCAGAGAGATGGGCAGAGAGGATGAATAGAATCCCATTCAAACTTAAAAGTCAGAAATTAAATTCATGCATTAAAAATGCACATTAAATCTATCCAACTTCTATCCTTTGTGTCAGACTGAGCAGTGATCATTCTCCCTGACTAGCTACCGTTGGGGTTACAACGCCAGCTGCTGGTCTTATGCATGTATTGCATCTACTGGTGCTCATCTAGAATACCAGACATGTTGAAGTTTATCTGCATTTGAACAGTCAGAAAAGGTTCACAAGCTGATCCTAGATAACACACTCAACCTAATCCTCGAAATGTGAAGGACACCCTAGTACCATAAACGTCGTACAAGAGCATACATTAGTGTGATAATGCTAGCTTGGATTGCATAGTAAAGCTAAGAATTCAAATAAAGTTTGAGATTAAAAAAAGATGAGTAAATTCTTAGTAAACAAAAGTGCCAAGATAACAAAACAGAAATCTCCTACATTACCAATTAGATATAAAATACATAATACTCCATTTAAAAAAAAGACTGTAATAGGGTCAAACCCCATCTGTCATGAAGACAGTTTTACACAGCATTCAGCAAGGCACTGCTGATGGAGTCCCTCCTCTAAATCTTCAACACCTTTCTACAAATAAAGTCCATCTATCTATCAGGAACAGAGATTCAAATATATCAGGAATTGTAAGCTTTATTAAATTTTAATTTAGAGACTAAAATATACAATAACAATAAAACAACAATCGTCACCTCCAGCTGAAAGACCTGAGGAAACAACATGTCCCCAGGAGGCTGTTAATGAAAAACAGAAGGTATGACAACACAATCCGCCACCTGAGGCGAACAGACGCACCTTAAGGGAATATTTAGAGGCTGTAATACAGATGGACGGTTTTGTTGTGAGTGCAAACTCCACCTTTGACCAAATAAGTAATGAATCCACTCCCCCCAAACACGGTATTCAGGTGCCAGATGTTTTATCCAGCAGTGTTTTTGTATCAAACAAAAACTTGTTTCCGGTGCAAAAGTTTTAAATCATTTTCAGTTCTCCTTTCTCTAGAATTGTGAGTCATAATAAATTACATGTCTGGGCATACACACCCTTGTGGTCTAACCATCCCCCCCAAATACAATTAAAGTGCAGTTCCCTCAGCCGTCCACGCGTAGATTACTGGCGCTAGCTACATCTAATTCAGAAGGTATAAAAAGCTACGGAGGAGAGTGTCATTCTGGTTTTCCGCCACCAGAGGTCAATGTCTAATGGTGGAACAGGAAGCTGAGCTGAGAGTGCTGCACTATGAATATGTAAACATTGCCACATCTGACTTTAGCTTGAGAAGACTGCTTCCAACTACAAAAGCTGTTTATTGGCCACATCATGTCATTCACCATCTGTGTTGTTATTCTCTGTTACATAACAATCAGTGTGGCAGTGAAACTAGGAGTGGAAACATTGCTGAACAGAGGGGGAAGCAAGGAAAATGTAGATCTGCTGAGGCAAGTGTGTCAACTTTATCCAATTTTACTGTTTCCAAATGTCTGAACAGCCAGTCAATTAGATGTTGAATCTCTGCGTTTAGTGTAGCTTCTGGAATTAAAATAATAAAACACGCCATAACACACTCTGATGTTTCCTAGTGTTTTGTTTTGGCTGCAGGGTTTCAGGAAGGAGGGGGCCGTGTTATCCCCATGGTTACGACCCACACGCCCACTTGGTGATACTTTCTGAGTTAACATACTGTCCTTGTGTATTGAGCTTAACAATGAGCGATGTTTCCTATGAAATGCACCACACAGACACCGTAGCATCACACTATAGGTGTCTGGGAAGCCTCCCTCAGACGTTAAACACATCTCTGCTCGTACAGAGCTTCCAAGCGTGTCCTGAAGAAGATATCTGACCTCAGCTCTGCATTGTGTTTCCTTGGCAACATCACGCATTTAGCTCCAATTACAGTTGAGAAAGCCGTTACAAAGTTCACCCTGCATTTTATTTATATCCTTTTTATACAATTTCCTTAAACGTAAATGATCTTCTTTCATTGGCGTGCCATATTGCCCGTACACGGTAAAAACAGGGTCCTGGTTTCAACGGTGCTTCTCTGTATGAATGAGGCTGCAGGTGATCCATTAGTTCCTCTCTACCATGTAAATAAGAGCTGGCAGAAGGGGGACAGGCCCTCTGTTCTCCAGGTAGACCCAAAACAGGAAGTGTTCAATAACCTGACGGAGCGGTCTCCGCCGCAGATGGCACGCCCTCCAAAGTACCTATGTGTTTACTGTGTTTGAGGTTTACTGTGTTCTGGGCCGAGAGGGTTTGCTGCCAGGTGCACTATAAGAAGGAGTGACTGAACAACACTTGAGGCTTAGCTATGCAACCATAGAGCTCCCTGTACATGCACACACCTACACACCTACACACACACACACAAATGGTGACACGCAACCCGTGGTTTCCAGTAGCACAGATGGACAGATTCCTTGCGATAACCATTACAGCGTTTAAGTGCCATGAGAGTGCCATGGATAATCATTATTAATGAATCCCTCAAGGGGGGACGCCGTAACGTTATTCATAACATTACAACAACTATAACATTACTCATAGTATTAATATCATTGTATGACACTACGATATGTTAGAATATTATTTGAATACATGATAGTTGTGCTTGGGGAACTCACGAGAGGAGGGAGTGCTTGGGGAAGCTGAAGTCTCCGTGGGAGATCCGGTCTATACAGTTCAGAGGGATCCGGTGTATCCTCTCACAGTTCAGCATCACAAAGTCGTACTTGCAGACCAGTAGGGTTCTGTCCGTCAGGACCACCACACGCTCCCGTTCGTTGTTCCAGTGGTCTACCCTGAGCAAAGAACACACACACACACACACACACACACACACACACACACACACACACACACACACACACACACACACACACACACACACACACACACACACACACACACACACACACAACCAAGACCAGAACATCAGAAGACCAGAACGTCACAGGAGCAAACCAGCTCAACTATTTTTGCATATAAATACGTTACAAGTTATACAAGATATTTTAAGTAATAATTGATAGAGTCATGCAGGGAGCATAGATTAACTCTTGAAATGGGGAACAAAGTTTGAACGGGATGGCTGTTTGTTGGCCGGTATAAAGAGTGCAGTGCAGGACACTCAGTAGCAGCACCATAAACAACAAAAGACCAATTCCATGTTTATTGACGTACAACGGGTTAGTCTGATGACCAGGCAGCTGCCGGATCAAACCAATGACACTCCACGGGCCTCTCCACCATCACTGAGCTCTCCAGCTGGGATTCAGAGCCCCCTGGCATCGCCACAGTGCTCTCTCCCTCAGGGATATCTGGTGACCATAATGAACGTGAAGACGAGGGCATGTGAACCCCCTCACCCGTCCTCAGTACAGACACCGTGGTCCCATCGCCCTGGTTTTACATCCGGAGGGAGAGGGACACGTAACCAATGTCAACCGCAGCCTCCGCGCGCTGGACGGGTTGAACTCCCGACCTACGGGTTTGGGAGTTCAACCGACCCGGAAGTAGAAGCCAGGCTTTCGTTTGGTGAACTGGTGGGAGGTTTGGGTCTGACACTCACTCTGCCATGAGCCACATGCCCTGGACGGCGCCATCTTCTTCTTTGTCCACCAGGGCCGTGATGTCCTCGATGGCCTGGGGCAGGGTGCCGGGCTGCGGCGCAACGAACAGGAAACAGAACCGATTAGAGGGCTTTTCACAATAAAACCTCTTTCAGCGGACGCCAAAGTACACACCTCTGCAGTTCATTTAAAAAATATATATATTCTTGCCCATCTGATTTTGACTGTCAAATAAAAATACAGAGTTTAATTTGATAAAAGTAAGCAGTGAATGGTCAAATAACAGTGAATGATGTGTTTTTAAGGCCTTAGTTATACCAACTATTCATTTCATATCGACACTTCATTCTTCATAACAACACATCGATGTTCTCACCCTCAACACAAAGAACCTCTTCATCTTGAACTGGTCCAGGGCGGACACCCAGCGGTTCCCAGCGGCCTGGGCCTGGAGGGGCGGGGTAGCTGCAGGGGTGCTCTTGGGAGGAGCTTCCTCGTCCTCCGGGCTCCCCATGGAGGGCGAGCCGGGCTGGTAACCTTCATCCACCGATGGGGATTCGGGCGAGATCGGGTCTCCCGGGTGAAGGCTGGAGACTCCTTCCTCCTTGTTGGATCCCAGATCCACGGTGGAGACTCCTTCCTCCCTGTCGTCCCCCAGGTGAAGGCTGGAGACTCCTCCCTCCCTGTCGTCCCCCAGGTCCACGGTGGAGACCCCCTCGTCCTCGACGTTCATCATGGCTCTCGCGTTATGGCTGCGCAACAGGTTCGGTCGGGGAGAGGAATTTGCGGGTTTACTTTTCACCTCAGTCTCTTATACTGCTTTGCTAACATTTCAGAAAATAAAATGTAAAGTCGGTCTATCAAAATCCTCAAAAATACTTTTTTTCCACGGTCATTGCGCTCAATTTTACATTCTGACCAAAAAGTAAAATCACTGTTGAAGAAACGCGGAAGGGTAGACGTTAACCCAGAACAGCTAACCCAGCTATGACCCGAATAAAGCCAGTTTAATGTCATGTTGTGTCTGAGGCTTACCTTTCTAAGCAGTATTTTTGATCTTCCGCGGACTAAACGCACCACCGAGACACAGACAACAGGTGCTCTCTTCCGGGTTCCTGGCAGCGGTTGGCGGGGCGGGGACGGCCTCGCTCTCACTTTCGTTTCTCCAAGGCTCTGTTTCTCTGTTTGCATCACTTTCTGCACACAGCTCACGTGGTCCCGGATGGCCAGGATGACCAGGATGACCAGCCTGTGTCTGGATGACCAGGATGACCAGCCTGTGTCTGGATGACCAGGCTGGGTCTGGATGTTGAACGAAGTTGAGTGGTCGGCTGCCACCGCCCAGTGACAGTTCATGTGTTTCTCTGGGTCGATGTCTAACATTACATTGCACTTGGATTTACTTGCTACAGTAGGCCAGCATTTACTTCATCAGCTATTTCTTGAGCCACTTTATAGTGAAGCCCTAGGCTACTACTTTATAGTGAAGCCCCCTCTATATGTGCAGGTTTTATATTGTTTTTACTTGAATGTATTTGTTTGTCTGACTAGCTGGCTGTGTCTAGATCTGTAAACGGTTATCTTTCTGTTAACAGAAACTATTTCCCCCCCTCTGGAAGAGTAGGCTATGCTACCCCAAAAGTAGCCTACTGATATGGTCCTTCTGGTCAGGTAGGGAATAGTATTGAATTCAGTCTTCGATTTTACTTAATTTCATTCGGTGTTAATGTTCAAATAAAAAAAACCAAACCATTTTATTGTAAAAACACTTTTTGCTCTGAGATTTGCTGCTATTACACCTCAAATTTGATCTGATATCAAATGCCAACATTGAAAAAAATGAAATACTAACTTGAATGTCACAATGGTCTTACGTTTAAAATATTAGGCGGGATGTCGGTCTCATCAGTAAAACAAGGTATGGTTATCGGTTGCATTTTAAGCATTTCTCCAGCACTATAAACCACACACTGTTTTACAAGCTTAAATTCCCAGTTAAATAAACAATGGTGAAAAAACATACACACACATACACAAACATACACATACAGACGTTCGTCAAAGGCGCTATTTTCCGGGATTGTTTTTAAGATTAGGTTCCTCCTAAAATACCAAATCAGTCCATCAGCGCTCGAACAAAGTGAAACGTCGACGCAGGTTCCCCGTCTACCTCGGAAAATGAAGACGGAAATATCGCCTTTGCACGTCTCCCAACGTTACTCTAATTCCTGCTGACAGCGTGTAGTGTTCTCGACGCCTTAACACACACGTCTGTCAAGCAGCCATTCTTGGCCTTGCTAGAAGTTTAAAAGCCATTCATTTGTAATCTGGGCCCATCCGAATAAGGCTGACAGCTTTCGAACCATTTCCCTTCAGCGCTTATGCTAGGCTATAAGCTACTCCCACGCACTGACGCGCTGCTTTTAGCTAAATGCACAGGATTCAATAATGGGATTTCCATGACTCCGCTAAGCCATATTTAGATGCAACACAATGAAACCTTTAAGAATGATTGTATTCGCCTTTTACTGTACAAGTGTATTGCTGAATGTGTCTTGTGTGATTAGAAACCTAAAACCAAAATCAACCAATCACTTTTCTGATCCGAGTTTCTTTGCCGCCATTGTGCTATTTTGAACATCATCCGAAGTTTAACGCACCATTAAACGTGTTGCGCAAACACAACTTAAAAAAATCTCCTGTGGCCTCATACATAGGCCTACAAGTATTAATTAAAGTATAATTAACTCAAGTATCATCTCCTTTCTCTGTATCTAGGCCGAGTAATCATCTGCTCATAACCGCTGAAGTTACGACTAATGAGTTAACCGGCACTGATTAGAGTAACGCTGAGAAGTCTCTGAAGTGGGGGATTTAATCGTTCAATAACACAAGAACTACTCATGTGTGATGTGTGAAGTCCATGGCTGAGGCCACGCACCTCTGATCGCTAAGACCCTGATACACAGATGTTTGGTTCGACCTCTGATTTATGTTCAGGTGGAAAAATGTACATGAATAGACTCAAGAATCACTTGTTCAGAGTTCACCTAGACTCTGAATAGCCTCCCCTCTTACGCAATTATTGTACGTTGTACGTTCTGGCACCTAATGTACACACTTACTTATAGTACTTGGCATTGTATAGCATCTTCTCCTAGCTATCTTTGTTGTAACGGGGAATGGGTTAACCTAGAGATTGTTAGTGCTTGGCACTTGGTTCTATGAATGTCCTTACTGTACCGACAGCGACATATATTGTTTTATCTCTTTCTTCTGACAAATGTACTTATTGTAAGTCGCTTTGGATAAAAGCGTCTGCTAAATGTCCTAAATGTAAATGTTTCTTTGAAGCAGAGCAGCGTGTGTGGACCGATGGCCGGTCTGGTTTTATCCACGCGTTGCGTTCAGTAATCCGAGATATCGCCCTCTTCCCACATCTACAGGCGGTCGTGTTTGTCACCTTTCTGGCCACCTGGGTGAGACCTCCCACACCTCGCCTGGTGACGTGTGGGAGAGCCTTCATGACCCAGGTCTCCCCCACCCTTGGATGGCACACTCGGTGCTCACACGATCTGGGCGTCCTGCACAGTTGGGGGCCCGGAGCCGATAAGGCCAGGGGCCGTGAGGGCCCAGTCATATCTGAGGCCCCGGAGCGTTGAGGCATGCGCTGTTGCTTCTGAAGGACAGCACCAGTGTGTTGAGCGGACGCGTGTGTTGAGTGGGGTGCTCTGCAGTCTCCCTGGTTGTATTTTTTTCGGCGCTGTAACCGTTTCTGTCGCTCGTCAAAATTGAGATTCTCTCAGCATCACTCGTCAGTGCCGTTGGATAACGCGACTAAATGTAAATGTTGAATGTCAAATTGAAATGCATCGACCTGGGAAGTGTCTACTAGAGCAAGGGTTGGGAGGCGCGGGGGGAGGCGGGAGGGAGGGAGGGGAGGGAGGGAGGGGGGGGTGGTGTGGGAAGAGCGCACCCAGGCTCCGGACTGTCAGTGTTGAAGGAAAGGAGAGCTCTCTGTTGAGGGGGAGGAAGAGAGGGTGAGGTGGAGGGGTGAGGAAGAGGGAGGAGGTAGAGAGAGTGAGGTAGAGGGGTGAGGTGGAGGGGTGAGGAAGAGTGGTGAGGAAGAGGGAAGAGTTAGAGAGGGTGAGGTAGAGGGGTGAGGTGGAGGGGCTAGGTGGAGGGGTGAGGAAGAGGGAGGTGGTAGAGAGAGTGAGGTGGAGGGGTGAGGAAGAGGGAGGAGGGAGGAGGTAGAGAGAGTGAGATGGAGGGGTGAGGAAGAGGGAGGAGGTAGAGGAGAGTGAGGGTGGAGGGGTGAGGAAGAGGGAGGAGGTAGAGAGAGTGAGATGGAGGGGTGAGGAAGAGGGAGGAGGTAGAGAGAGTGAGGTGGAGGGGTGAGGAAGAGGGAGGAGGTAGAGAGAGTGAGGTGGAGGGGTGAGGAAGAGGGAGGAGGTAGAGAGAGTGAGGTGGAGGGGTGAGGAAGAGGGAGGAGGTAGAGAGAGTGAGGTGGAGGGGAGAGGAGATCCTCCTTCGCTTGACCTCAGCGATAGAGACCCAAGGAATTTGACCTTTGACCTGTCAGGAACTTCTGAGAGGACATGCATAGGTCCTATTCAATTTTGGTTTATATTTATCTAATAAAACAAAGATCAGTCATAGCTTCTTTAACATCCTGACTTATCACGTATTATTGATGGATTTATCTGTTATATACGAGCGCGATACCCCGAGTGGCCACTACGCGGCGGTGTTGCATCGCTAATGACCAAACCGCTCGGCGGTGGAAACACGAAAAGACGTCCCTGTGTATCAAACAGCACATTTAACACGCACGGCAGTCACGGTCCGACAACCGCGACTCCATTCTCAACCAACATGCAAACATCGTCCTCATCATCATCATCAGCATCATCAAAACGTGAATCATCCGGAAGCTGCACTCCATCCTGTCACGTTGTATCAGACCTTAATGCGTTGATCTCGACGCTATATATAAATATATATATATATTGAAGTAGGGATATGTTGACCGCTCCTATTGTTAAACACACGCTCGTTTCTGTCCAATTCCATCCTAGACCGAACGCTTCACTCTGACAGCTGTTGAGGGACTCGCACCATCACGAGAACAAAGTCTCCTCACTGCCGTCCGTCTGTTGACCCCGAGTGCCTCCGAGCAAGGCAGTCGGGATTCTTCCCCGGGGCTTTTCACGGTCCACTAAGCAGCGATGAAAACATCATGAGACAGCTTCTAGAAACCTCCAGCGGACGGACACCGGGAGCAGCTCAGGTGAGATTAATACGGCAGATGAGCGAGAACGTGAACGCGGTGTAGTTCCTGAAAGCATCAGACTCAGGTTACACATCACGGCCTATGGGTCACGCTAGGACACACCGGTCTCTCTCTCTCTCTCTCTCTCTCTCTCTCTCTCTCTCTCTCTCTCTCTCTCTCTCTTCTCTCTCTCTCTCTCTCTCTCTCTCTCTCTCTCTCTCTCTCTCTCTCTCTTCTCTCTCCTCTCTCTCTCTCTCTCTCTCGTCTCTCTCTCTCTCTCTCTCTGTCTTCTCTCTCTCCTAACTGTCTCTCTCTCTCTCTCTCTCTCTCTCTCTCTGTGTATTCCCAAAGGGGCAGTTACTCCCTCTCGGAACACACACAAAAGAAGAGCGCATCAGAACACACTCCGCTGAACGGTTAAACACATTTGTTCGGCACGACTGGCCTTTTTTCCGCTTTCAGCTTGACCCCAACCGAATGATAAACTCTGTCGAGGAGGCTTGTGTAAGACGCCAGCGTCTGACGTCACATCTGCTTTTCTGCTTACACTCGCGTTACCTCAGTGCAACGCAACTGCTACAAGTTAACATACATGACCCCGACTGCATCCCGTTATCCCGAGAATCGCTCCGTCCATTGGGAAACCACGCGAGATTTGGTTGTGTGCACCACAGAGGTTTGGACGGTGTGGACTCAAAGAAGAGGCCTGATTCCCCCTAGGCTCCATTACATGGAAAACACCAATTAACGGCGAAACCCAAGGCTGTTCTCCTACCAGAAGAATGAAAACTATGTTGGTCAGAACAATTTTGGTTTTTCTTTTTCTCCCTGCATTCCTTCAATCTCACCGCTTATGTTTAATAACGCTGTCGGTCCTACTTATATCTTATCCGTCAATTTGTTTCTATTTCGGTTCTAACAATGGCCGCCGATGTTAAAGAGTTAAGCATCTTTAAGGAACTTTAGTGTTTATGTGCGTTACTCCAGAACAACATGCAACTTCTCCTCCTCATCACATAAACAACGTCTTCCTCATGTCTTCCCCAACCGCTAAACCTGTCCTCCTTTAGAAACCAGTTCTCTGTGAAATGAGAGAGAGAGAGAGAGAGAGAGAGAGAGAGAGAGAGAGAGAGAGAGAGAGAGAGAGAGAGAGAGAGAGAGAGAGAGAGAGAGAGAGAGAGAGAGAGAGAGAGAGAGAGAGAGAGAGAGAGAGACGAGTTAGGATAGAGAGAGAGACGAGTTAGGGTAGAGAGAGAGACGAGTTAGGGTAGAGACAGAGAGACGAGACGAGAGAGAGAGAGAAACGAGTTAGAAAAGAGAGATGAGAGAGAGAGGACAGGAGAGAGAGGGAGAGAGAGAGGGAGAGAGAGAGAGAGAGAGAGAGAGAGAGAGAGAGAGAGAGAGAGACGAGAGACGAGACGAGACGAGACGAGAGAGAGAAACGAGTTAGAAAAGAGAGATGAGAGAGAGAGGACGGGAGAGAGAGAGGGAGAGAGAGAAGAGAGGAGAGAGAGGCATTGAGTTAGACTCAAGACATGAGGGAGCGAGGAGAGAGCGAGGAGAGAGCGAGGGAGAGAGCGAGGGGGGCGTCGGGATGCCGCGCAGAGAGAGACAACAGAGGCAGCCAGCAGATTACACGGCGGCGTCGCCACGTGAACACGAGGACGCGAGCCGATGATGAAAGGGGGGCCACCTTTAGAACAGAAGACCCCCGCGCCGCCTGCACACCCCCCCGGCTCTTCAAAGCACCCCCCTCTCTCCACTTCACACGCCCGGCAGCCCCTGCAGGAAGGAAAAGTTTTGCCGCCTGCAAATCGAAGACCTTGATTCCCCCCCCGGGCGCGGCGTGGCGTGCGTCAGGGGGCCGTGTGATGTGTGTGTGTCTCCGGGGCGTCGGTTGAAACGCCCGCCAGTCAGACACACACACACACACACACACACGCACGCACGCGCGCGCGCGCGGTGCCCCGCCGAACAGGAAGAGAGACGCGCGAGGGTTTAAAAAGAGAGACCCAGATCCATACCTTTAAAATAAACATCGGAACGAGCGTTGTTTATGGACCACTTTGAATCAAACGCTGCCGCGTGGGTAGGAGTCACCCGCGCTCCCTCCCCGTCCCTCGCCTCTCTGTCGGGAGCTAATATATACACACACACACGCACACACGCACGCACACACACACACACACACACACACACACACACACACACACACACACACACACACACACACACACACACACACACACACACACACACACACAAATAAACTCACCTCCCCACATTACTCTCTCGCTGGCTCACAAATACACAGACACACACGGGCACACAATTATCATGGCCTAAAACTTTACATCTTTCAGAAGAAGCATGGAGGTGTCTGAAACAAACAGGGAGAGAGAGAGAGAGAGAGAGAGAGAGAGAGAGAGAGAGAGAGAGAGAGAGAGAGAGAGAGAGAGAGAGAGAGAGAGAGAGAGAGAGAGAGAGAGAGAGAGAGAGAGAGAGAGAGAGAGAGAGAGAGAGAGAGAGAGAGAGAGAGAGACAGAGAGAGAGAGAGAGAGAGAGAGAGAGAGAGAGATATAGACGGGGAAAGAGAGAGAGAGAGTGATGTCCAGAGAGAGAGAAAAAGACAAAGCGAGAGAGACAGAAAAAGCGAAGAGAGATACAGACAGAGAGACAGACAGACAGACAGACAGACAGACAGACAGACAGACAGACAGACAGACAGACAGACAGACAGAGAGAGAGACAGATCAAAAGAGACAAAGAGAGAGACACAGATTGAGAGAGAGGGAGTCATCAACATAGAGACAGACAGAGAGGGTTGGCAGCCTGACTTGGAGCCGGTCCGGAGACCCTCTAGTCCGGGCCCCAGGGCCAGCTGTGGTGAGGCGACCGTCAGAGACTGGCCCCCAGAGGCCCCAAACCTGCTGTCCCGGTCAGACCAGCGGTTTCAGACCAGCGGTTTCAGACCAGCGGTTTCAGACCAGCGGTTCCTCAGACCAGCGGTTCCTCTGACCAGGTGTGCTGAGGGAATGAGATTCCCATGAGATTCATTCTTCCCAATGAGGCTGATTCTCGCTGCATTCCGATAAAAATGATTGACCAATAAGGCAAAGGAACGTTCGATGACACGTTTTGGACTGCCGGCGGATTTATTAGGACTACGACATGACTACTTAAGTTTATAATAATTAAGATATTACTTATAAATTTGCTTATTAGACATTTTTCCCATTTCCACAAATGTTCCACTATTTGACAGGACTGCTAACATGCATAATAATTAAGATATGATGTATATAATTATATATAATTAAGTCCTAGTCCTGCCTTACTTAGGGTGGCGTGCTTCTGATTCCTGGTTGGGACGACAGATAATGCCAGCGTCCACAGACATGTTAGGAACCTCTTCTTAGCAGACGTCCTCGCAGACCTGACACGAGGCTCTGCCAGGCTGGGTAAATCTATTTCCATGAAGGCAAATTCATTTAAACTACGAGGTACCGGACGTCCGTCCAACTGAAGATTTGCACTGTCCCTGGAAGGCCAGAGCTATCCTGGAAGGTCCCATTCCATAACATAGTCCTGTCATACATGCTATAATTCCCTGTGTCACCTCATACCATATTCCATAACATACCTAATATTAAATATAATATGGGTTATTTTCTGAATAATCTTTTCTTGGTTTTGTTGACCTTGTTAATGTCTGTCCTTTGTTACTACTGCTCTGTACTTGTTATTCAGCTGTGACACCCACATATTCTGTATTAAGAACCAAAAAGCATCTTTCTTATCTTGCAGGCTGGTGCAGTAGTCAGGGGGACTCCCAGCTGAAAGGTTGTGAGTTCAAACCCCCAAAATGCCCTAACCTCTACGCTCAAATCTAAACCGAATGCAAGCACCTCAATTGCTCAATATGGAATTTATCGCCTATAACATCTCACCCAAACTGCAATCCTATTGGTTTAAATACGAGCCCACTCAGAACAATAGCAAAACCGCAGGGCAGAAGTTAAGGTGATCAGGGTTCAACCTGACCTTAGGACGTCTTGTTGGGCAGATGTACGATAGGAGCCAACGCAGGGTCCTCCCACACAGACCGTCGCACTACGACAACTCCCATGATGCACTGGGGTTTAGGGTATTTCCTGAAGGGTTAGGGTTCGGGAGACAGCAATGCATGATGGGAACCACCTCCCGTGTGCGCGGGTTCACGCCAGACCCCGTCGGTGTCGCGCGTCAGGAGAGGCAGGAGACGGTTCCCATGGCAACGGGGAAACAGTTTAGCGGCAGCTAAACGGGCCGTGTGAACCGCCACCTACACAGCAGCCCTTAAAGCCAGCCTTTCATCCATCCATCAACACGCTCACTTCCTGCACTGAGCGAGCGGCAGCGTGTGTGCGTTTGTGTGCGCTTGTGTGCGTTTGTGTGTTAACGCCTAAATAGGTCACGCCTGGCGGTGTGAGTGATGACAAGGATGTAAACACAAGTCAACAACAACAGGGGAACAATAGGACTCCAATAGACGACTTCTGCTGTCTCTGTCTGTCGCCGCGCAGACTGAGGTTCTGAACTAGAGTTTTGTTCGGGTTCTACTGGGGAGGATTCTTCAAGAACACGGTGGTACTTCGGTCTGTTTGTCTGTCGATATGCATCTTTCGATTTATCAATCAATCTTTCTGTCTGGCTATCCATCTGTCCAGGCATCAATCTGTGTCCATCAAAGACCTGTCTGTCTTTCTGTTTGTCGATCTCTAGCTATCGATCTATCAATCAATCCGTCTATCCATCCATCCATCCGACTGTCTAGCACCCTAGAATCCCGTCCCCACATTTAGACCCCCTCCTCCACCACCACCTCCTCAGATCCCTCGTAGTTGGAAGCTCTTGAAGGTAGAGCCCCATTGAGATGTACGGTCTCTCTGTCTTCAGATGTCAGTCTTTCTATTAACCAGAGCCTCTCTGGCCTGGGTCCATATGGGTTATGTTCTTACTCCAATGTGTATTCTCAGCATTGATTGTTCTGGTGCGAGTTGCCTTAAAGGAAAGCTTCGGCCAAGTGACTGCATATTAATATATCCCCCCCCCCCCCTTCCTCTATTGATTTGTGTGTATGTCTAGCCCTCTCTCTGTCTGTCTCTCCATCCACCTCCTCCGGGTCCGGCCTCCCTCCTACATTACAGCAGAACCTTTGTGGCGAGATGCCGCAGATCCTGGGCTGAGACCCAGAAGGTGCAACTGGAGTTGGAGTCACGGAGATCATTCACAGAAGAAGAGAAACTTATTTGCGTGACTGGATGAAGCGTTCAGAAGGGGATGTTTATAATATCTATATACAGATGGGGAGGAACCGCCCACCGACATGAGGTTCATGAAAAGCCGGCTGGGCAACTCGAGCATGGAGAAGGAGGAGGTGGTGGAGAAGGAGGAGGAGGTGGAGGAGGAGGAGAAGGTGGAGGAGGAGGAGAAGGTGGAGGAGGAGGAGATGGTAGAGGAGGAGGAGAGAGGAGATGGTGGAGAAGGAGAAGCCGGGTGTTGAAGGTTGAGGAGATGGTGAAGGTGGTGAAGGAGGAGATAGAGGAGGAGGAGGAGGAGATGGGAGGAGAAGGTAGAGATGGTGGAGAAGGAGGAGATGGAGCATGCCTGGATGATGTTTTCGTGGTGTTGACTCCATGTCAGGTCCCGGGCTGCCGACCGCGGGCCAAGGACAGATTGTTCCCTGGACACGGCCAACTGTGTATACCAAAGCCGCTCTCTGCACAGTACTTGGTAACCTATCCGGACACACACACCACCACACACACACACACACACTTGTATACACAGACACACACGCAACTGCACGCATGCAAGCACACACAGAAACCCTCAAACTTGTGCACGCACACTGACAGAGAGAGCGTCATACACACACACACAGAAACACACGCTTGTATACACAGACACTCACGCAACTGCACGCATGAAAGCACACACAGAAACACTCAAACCTATCCACGCACACCAACAGAGAGAGAGATACACTCACTCAACCTAGCGCTATCGCCAATCAAACCTGGCGCTCAGTTCTTCTTGGCAGGTGTCAGCAGCATGCTAACAGATAGGGGCAGTAACGGGGGGGGGGGGGGAGTAGCTTGACGGCTAGCCCTGACAGCTGCTGCCAGCGGGCGGCCTCCCGGCCTCCTGGGGGCCCGGTCCTGCCGCTTGGTGTCGCGGCTGCTAGGTTCTCGTGGAGCTCTTCAGCAGATGTTCGCTCGCGTCCCGGACACCCAGATCAACAACACGTGTGTCTGGGAGCAGTTACAGAACACACACACACACGCACACACACACACACACACACGCGCATGCACCAGCACACACCGGGCACGTGCACACACACACACATCGGGCACGCGCACACACTGGGCACGCGCACACAGACACACAGACACACACACACACTCACAGCTGTCTTCACGGTCTCCTCGTCTCCTCCGGGATCACCATGACGACCCGGGAGTAGGGGGTAGCGACTCCTCAGCATGCCTGCTACTGTCTACCTCAGCCTCCTTAAATGACCTGTCTCTGGTACTGTCTAACCTCTACCTGTTCCTTAATGCCCACCGTAGCAGAACTCTCTCCCAACACCCTCACCGTCATCATCACTTTCAAACATTAGCTAATGAGGCTGTTTAGGATTCTCAATACTGTAGACGTCATCAGGCCGAGACGCCCTCTCATCACTACCTGCTCCTTAATGACCTGTCTCTGTACTGTCTAACCCCTACCTGCTCCTTAATGACCTGTCTCTGTACTGTCTAACCCCTACCTGCTCCTTAATGACCTGTCTCTGTACTGTCTAACCCCTACCTGCTCCTTAATGACCTGTCTCTGTACTGTCTAACCCCTACCTGCTCCTTAATGACCTGTCTCTGTACTGTCTAACCCCTACCTGCTCCTTAATGACCTGTCTCTGTACTGTCTAACCCCTACCTGGTCATTAATGACCTGTCTCTGTACTGTCTAACCCCTACCTGATCCTTAATGACCTGTCTCTGTACTGTCTAACCCCTACCTGCTCCTTAATGACCTGTCTCTGTACTGTCTAACCCCTACCTGCTCCTTAATGACCTGTCTCTGTACTGTCTAACCCCTACCTGCTCCTTAATGACCTGTCTCTGTACTGTCTAACCCCTACCTGCTCCTTAATGACCTGTCTCTGTACTGTCTATACCCCCACCTGCTCCTTCATGAGCTTGATCTGAATCCACGGTGAGTCACTTTGGATAGAGGCGTCTGCTAATGACTTAATAGCACACAGCCATCGTGAGCGATGGAGCTGAATTCTCGGAGATATAAACATCTGAGGTCCAAACAACCTCTCCGTGGAGGCGGAGGTCATGGAAGATCCATAACGAGCGTTGGAGACGTCTTGTAGCGGAGCGGTGGGAAGGGATGACTCACGGAGAGGTCAGCCGCGGTCACGGCCTTCCTTCGAGAGCTGCATGTGTTTTCCATTCGAGCTAACCTTTAAACCGCCGCCAGAACTCTCTCACAAAGAATGTCTGCCGTTCAGGGTTTACAGTGAGCCAGTAATACCTCAAAAGAAGCCGTGATTTGATCTTGATTGAGCAGGTGAAGACCTCGTTTTCGCTGCTCGCGAGGAGCCTGAGACACGTGGAGTCTGTTGCAGGGACGCTGGGGTCCAGTGCCGTACTTACACTATATATTCAGGGGGCCGCATCCCCCCAAAACTTAAAAAATGCCCCAAATCTCCCATCCAACATATTGTTATAAAACATTAAAAGAATGGAATAATATAAAACATGTCGATGCCATGGTAACACTAAATAAGCAGTGGATCTGTGATGATTTGTTTTACTGTTGGCTCGACTAGTGAGGTTTTGGGTTATCTTCTTACATGACTGCTAAGCTCTTTAGTCTTAGTTTTGTTCTGCTAAGACATTTGTCTGTGAGGAGACGTGCAAAGACGTAACGGACAACAAATCTAGACACAATAGATTAGTAGAAGGAAAAAAGGAGAAGGGAACATGACAGCAGAACAAACAAGCCTGCCGCCCACCAAGTTCACAGTTTACGTGCAGATATTTCAATAAAACCAAAATGTGACATAGAAAATACTCTCGTTGGAAAATACTCTCAACATGGCTGATGAATTGAAAGGTGCTTAATTTATCGATATTTATAATATCAGGATAATAAGCACCTTTTACTGAACTAATGCACTTTATTGAGACTGAATTTGAATAGGGTTTGTTCGTTGTTTTTTTTATATTGAGTTTGTAACAATGACGGGATATAAGTTTATATCGGTTAGAGTCCATTAAAACTTTATTTCTGCCGTTTCATAAAATCAGGTCGAATAACAACAGCAATGTAATATAATACAGTTTTAGACATTATTGTAAAAATCAAAAAAAAAAGGTTCATCCCACATGTTAAATATTTTTTTTTTACCTGTTTTACAATTCTAAAACGATTTTTCAACTAAATGAATATGGATCAGGCGGGTGCAGATCCAACGCACACCGTCTTGCTCTCTCTGCCTGTTATCTATTCACGGAGACAGGGCAGTCAGGTCGTCTGAATCCCGTCACAGTGCTACCAGAGAGCTGTCAGCTGCAGACAAACACATTATTATTTTAATTACCGATGCACATCCGTGCCTCGCTGAATCCACCCGCCGTCATCTCACTCTCAGCGTTTTAATTCTTAATGGTTTCTTCAGATGCAAACTTTTGTCGCCCGCCCTCGCACGCAGAGTGTCCGGAAGGTGAGGCGACACTTTTAGCGAGACCGCGGCCTATGCTTTCTGCTTCCCGCTTAGCAGTGGCTACGAGCGTGGTTAGTGTGTTTAGCGCAGCCGGAATGTTCTTTGTAGCATGCGACCGTGAGCTACATCTGTAAGTGATGCTGACCGCTGAATCATTTACCAGGAAGATGGCATGCATACAACACAGACACGGGATGAGGAACGAGGAGAGAGGCGTCGAGCCAACGCCAGAACCGGAGACATCTTTGCGATGTTTGAGAGGGAGCACGGAAAGGTGGAACGCTGATGTCTTCAGTCAGACGTCATCAGTAGAATGATGTTGAGAAGTTCAATCAAAGTCATGTTTGAACTGTATACGTAAACGGTTATCAGAACGGTCTGATAACCGTTCTGTTGGTAGCTAAGATTTTGTAAATTATTGCTTATACGCTCAAATGCAAACATTCTTGTTTTGTGTGTTTTAGAATATAAGCATGACAGCACATGCTATAATGCTGCTGAAGTAATTATTTCTAAAGGAATGATTGTTTCATAAGCATGAAATGTTTCATTACGAATTATTTTTTGTACGAATGATAAAATGTAAAAGAGACATATACAGCTTATTCTATTTTAATTTGATGTTTTCAAGTGCTAAATGGCTGGTTGGCTGATGTGAACTAGCGAGCAGGAACCGTATCAAGTTAGCGTGAATATGTTGCAACAAAAACAAACAAAACTGGTGTTTAATGATGGCGGTGCCAGAGATTACATAATGATAGTTTTAGAATCAATTAGTTAACATCTGGGCCAAATTAGTGTTCCCAGCTACTGGTATTTGATGCAACATTGACAATGGAAGGCTACATGCTATTTTAAGTAGTGTGTGTGTGTGTGTGTGTGTGTGTGTGTGTGTGTGTGTGTGTGTGTGTGTGTGTGTGTGTGTGTGTGTGTGTGTGTGTGTGTGTGTGTGTGTGTGTGTGTGTGTGTGTGTGTGTGTGTGTGTGTGTGTGTGTGTGTGTGTGTTGCGTGCGCGTGTGTGTGTGGGCTACATGCTATCTTGAGTAATGTCTGTGAGTGTGTGCTTCATATTGTTGCGTTTGTAGGAGTCTCCTATTTAGTGTTTCTAGCCGTACACATGCAATGATTTCGTGTGGCAGAGAGGCCACTGATGAACCTCAGCTGCAGTCCTGAGCCGGCGACGATAAGATCGATCACGTAGGTCCCACTTCTTTCAACTGGTTACAATCATCCACATCTCAGATTCCCATTATTTCAATTTGTCACATTACAAAGGAAAACGCCGGCGATTCAGGTGGCGGTAGAGTACATAGCAACGCGACGCTATATCGAGTGCTCTGTAATTACTCAGTAATGGCCGTAAGAGATTTCAGGGTTGCCTGGGAACTGCTGGGAGAGAAACCAAAGCTTAAAGACGGCCCTTTGAGCAAACAATATTTCCCTTTTTTTTTTTTTTGCATTTTTATGCTTTATGGTAGAGTGAGATAGACAGGAACGTAGAGCGTGTGATAGAGGGGAGGAGACGCAGCAAAGGACCCATCGGCAGGAATCTAACCCGGGTCGCTGCCATCAGGACTGCGCCATAATGGTACGGCCCTGCAAACCGTGATTCAAACCACAACGCGTCCATGTCCACAGGTCGGCCAGAACACTACGAATATGGAGAGCTCTACGGATTCAGATTGAATGCCAGCATTTTGTTTTCGGTCCTTTTATTTGTTGTGGAGAAACAACAATTAATAATTGATCGAGAGCAGTTCAAAGAAACGAGATGCAATAAAGTGAGATGCTGCTGTTGGGACTGAAGCAACACCCGCTCACATCTGACTGTACTCTATGCTGTCGGTTGGCCGAGGGAAGCCAAAGTTGTGCACGGTGTTGATGTACGAACGCTGCGTTCAAGCCACCCAACACTTTGAAGTGCAGATCAATCACTCGTTGAACAAGATCCCAACATGAGATAACGTCGAGCTCTTTTCAAACGCCACCTTCGTCCACACACCAGAAATAAAAACACCCTTTCAAACAAGCAGCGAGGGAGACAAAATGGAACGGGAAAAATGGCAACCACATTGGGAGTGTATCCCTCCGCCCCAACGCGACACAACTCTCCGTTATCTAGGACCTCAAGGGCGAGAGAAACAGGCAGAATTTGATTTGATGTTGTCATTGCCGTTAATGGTGAATTACTTTCCTCCGCTTCCTCTGTGCCATTATTACCTCATAATGTTCTCCTCCGATAATAGACATGGGAAGGGACGAGGTCAACGCCCAGAGCCTGGCCTGCAGGGCAGTCTCCTCCTGAAGGCTACAGCATAACAAATCACCCTTTCATTACAGTCTGCTGCCGTCAGTATTGACCGATCCAATCAATATGTTTTGTTTTGTTTTATATATATTTATAATACGAGTGGAGCGATGTTTCGAGGTTTGAGCCGGGAGTATTTCTTAAATATAACCTTTGTTTACTGGTTGTATCGGATAGAGGTTGGTAAAATGGAGATGACGTATCTGCTCTGCAAACTGACCTGGCCCAGAGAGTAGCACGACAGGGGGTGAAGGTCACAGCAGGGGGTAAAGGTCACAGCATTGGCTGAAGTTCACTGTCAGAAGCTCTGTGCTGTTCTGAAGAGTTCCCTCAAACCAGACTGACTCACAGTCAGTCCTTGGTAAATGTCACAGAGTCGATGTGCGATCAGTTCCACCACCAAAAAAGCAGCTTGCCTTTGTCGAAGAGTGTTGGGGTCAGAGGTCCTCTGGGATGTGAGTCCAGCACACTCTCACTCCGGCATTGTCCGAGGGCTGTCAGTGCGGCTGAAAGGGTTCTATGCTTCTCAGATCGGTTTGAAAGTCAGGCGAAATATTTCACGGTGCCTTCGAAGGTAATCCGAAATAATGGTATTGTGTTTCTACGCGAGTCTATAGAAGGACTTTCTATAACTGTGAAATGCTGTCAAGGTCCCAGTACTTCACAAACCACCCGCATAAATAAGAGCGGAAAATGGGTGGCTGCACTCCAACACTGGAAGGGGTTTCATTTATGTGTTTCTCTCTCTTTCTATGACTCGGTCTTTGGTCCACAAGTTTGTTCACTTCGACAACTTTCTGAACAAACAATCATGTAGTTTACCACACCACATCAACCTGAACCCCCTTCCCCATGTCAATGTGAGTAGTGACTCCCAGCCAAAGTATTTTGGGTTCAAAGATCTCATTACCTCTAACTGCTCCTTAGCCACCTGTCTAACCCCTACCTGCTCCTTAATGACCTGTCTCTGTACTGTCTAACCCCTACCTGCTCCTTAATGACCTGTCTCTGTACTGTCTAACCCCTACCTGCTCCTTAATGACCTGTCTCTGTACTGTCTAACCCCTACCTGCTCCATAATGATCTGTCTCGTTTACTGTCTAACCCCTACCTGCTCCTTAATGACCTGTCTCTGTACTGTCTAACCCCTACCTGCTCCTTATGACCTGTCTCTGTACTGTTAAACCCCTACCTGCTCCTTAATGACCTGTCTCTGTACTGTCTAACCCCCTACCTGCTCCTTAATGACCTTGTCTGTACTGTCTAAACTCTCTCCATCATACTGCCCTCGTATTGTCTACCTGCTGCTCATTAATGACCTGACTGTTCTGTCTAACCCCTACCTGCTCCTTAATGACCTGTCTCTGTACTGTCTAACCCCTACCTGCTCCTTAATGACCTGTCTCTGTACTGTCTAACCCCTACCTGCCTCTGTACTGTCTAACCCCTACCTGCTCCTTAATGACCTGACTGTTCTGTCTAACCCCAACCTGCCTCTGTACTGTCTAACCCCTACCTGCTCCTTAATGACCTGTCTCTGTACTGTCTAACCCCTACCTGCTCCTTAATGACCTGACTGTTCTGTCTAACCCCTACCTGCTCCTTAATGACCTGTCTCTGTACTGTCTAACCCCTACCTGCTCCTTAATGACCTGTCTCTGTACTGTCTAACCCCTACCTGCTCCTTAATGACCTGTCTCTGTACTATCTAACCCCTACCTGCTCATTATCTATGCTAGTAGCTGGCTTTGGTGGCAGAAAAACTGTTTGGATGCCTAAATATCTGCCAGTATTGATGGATAATGTTATTATTATGAATATAATAAGCCCCACTGAGCTGCTTTTGGATTTGATTTGGCTTCTAGACTAAAACGCCCTGTGGGGGAGATTCCACCATTCTGCATCGGAATCTAATCCTCACAGGGTTTGGTTTGGGATCGGATTAGCCAAGGTTCTCCTCTCTCTCTCTCTCTTATGGCTGATTAAGAGCGTTAGAGGAGACCGGGTAGCGACCTGAGCCAGGTGAGGCCTTCTGTCAATCCAAACGCATATCAGGGGGAAAGGGGGCCGGAGCATAGACGCAGATGATTGACTACTTGAGAAGTAGCTCAGGCCCCAGGCGCGGTGGCGGCGGTACGAGAGGTCAGGAAACACAGCGAGATGCTTGGAGCCAAACCGGACCCAGCCATATCAGGGGTTCCTGGCACTGGATCTGTGTTGGGGGAGGAAGGGAGGGGGAGAGGGGGAGGAGGAGTTGGATGGGACTGGAGCGTCTTTGAGCAAAATACTGATGGGTAGGAGGGTGGAGGGTGGAGGGGGGGGGATGACAAGTCTGATGTGAATAATTTATCACCGATGTTTCCTCTCCCTTTGTTCCCCAGCCAAAGGATCTGTGGTTTTTAGCTTTAATAGCGTTTGTGGCGAGACTTATTATGTGTGATCAAATAATTCTCAAGTCTGGGGATTTAGGAGAGAACTATTCTTTCCTTCTTTTAATGTAAGTTATCCAGGGCACATGGACGCGCCCTACTTTCCTACAGTCTTCACCCGCGCATTTTAATATTACAAATACTCTGCCGTGTCCCGGGTATTTCAATGACTAGGGCCCGCGCGAGGCCTCTTAATTATTTATAGTTTTACTTTATTTAACGTTTACTTTGGCGGGGGGATTCCTGGCTGAGCGGCGGGATGTGATGTGAGCTTTTATTCTCCGTCGGAGAGACGCTCCTGAACGCCTTCACAGCGTTCCTTGAAAGAGTTTCCTGTGGAGCGGACAGGAGGCCTGTCATTCACGCCCCTGACGTCTTCATTGGACAAGAGACTGGCCAATCACGCCCCTGATATCTACATTGGACAGGAGGCCCGCCCCCGATATCTTCATTGGACAAGAGACCGGCCAATCACGCCCCTCATGTCTTCATTGGACAGGAGGCCGGCCAATCACTCCCCTCATGTCTTCATTGGACAAGAGGCCGGCCAATCACTCCCCTCATGTCTTCATTGGACATGAGGCCGGCCAATCACTCCCCTCATGTCTTCATTGGACAAGAGGCCGGCCAATCACTCCCCTCATGTCTTCATTGGACAGGAGGCCGGCCAATCACTTCTCTGACATCTTCATTGGGCAGGAGGCCGGCCAATCGATCCCCTCATGTCTTCATTGGACAGGAGGCCGGCCAATCGATCCCCTCATGTCTTCATTGGACAGGAGGCCTGCCAATCACTCGCCTGATGTCTTCATTGGACAGAAGGCCTGCCAATCAATCACCTGATGTCCTCTCATGGTGGTACTGTGGTTCTCAGTACCACAGTACCATCATGTTACTACAGGTACCACAGTACTGCACTGTGTACTGCACTGTGGTACCTGTAGTAGTACTTATCCACCTAGAACGTACCAAAGGCTGTTTCACAGACAAGCCTTTCAGTAAGAGGAAGCTATATAGAATCTAAAATATATATCGGTCCACGCAGAATCAGTGTTCTTGGTTCTTGCCTTCAGTGTGGTATATATATATATATATATATGTAGGTAGATCTAACGCAGAATGAGTAAGTGTTCTTGTCTCAGTGTGAGAATGGGGGTTCACCCAGGAGGACAAGGGTTTCTCCCTAAACCCTCCGACACATCTCCCGCTCCTGCCGGGGGTCAGGAGGTCAGGGCTCTGGCGTGTTCTGAACCATGAGAACTGCGTTACCTCGCCTTGCATCCTGCAGACGCTCACCTACGCTAAGTCGCATCAGTCAGAGGGGTTTAGGGGGGATCGGGCGGGCCGCGACGCCCTGCATGTAAAGCAGGAGAGAGAGAGAGAGGGGGAGAGGAGAGAGGGGAGGGAGAGAGGAGGGAGAGAGGGGGAGGGAGGGGAGAGGGAGAGGAGGAGGGGGGAGAGGAGGGAGGGGGGAGAGAGGGGGGGGAGAGAGGAGGAGGGGAGAGAGGAGAGGGGGAGGGAGAGGGGGGAGGGGGGGGAGAGAGGGGGAGGGGAGGGGGGGAGGAGGAGAGGGAGAGAGGAGAGGGGGAGAGGAGGAGGGGCAGAGGGGAGAGGGAGGAGGAGGAGGGGGGAGAGAGGAGGAGGGAGCGGGGGGAGAGGGAGAGAGGAGGAGGGGAGAGAGGGGGGAGAGAGAGGAGCGAGGGGGAGAGGGGAGGAGGGAGGAGAGAGGAGGGACGGGGGAGAGGGGAGAGAGAGGAGGGGGAGGAGAGAGGAGAGGGGAGAGAGGAGGAGGAGGAGGGAGGGGGAGAGGGGAGGAGGGGGAGGGAGGAGAGGAGGGGAGAGAGGAGAAGGGAGGAGGGGAGAGAGGAGGAGGGGGAGGAGAGGAGGGGAGAAGGGAGGAGGGGGAGAGGAGAGGGAGGAGGAAGAGAAGGAAAGAGGTGGAGGAGGGGAGGGAGAGAGGGGAGGAGGGGGAGAGAGGCGTAGGACAGGCAGACAGGGACATGGGGACTGACAGGGCGGGGTCAGGGAGGAGGAAGAGGAGGAAGAGGAGAGAGAGACCTGAGAGGAGGGGAAGAAGGAAGAGGATGGGAAGAAAAGAGACCTCAGAGGAAGAGGAGGAGGGGGAGAGAGAGATGAAGAGGTGGAGGAGGGAGGGGTGATGCCCTGTTGCCCTGAGAAGGGATATGCAGACACTATCATGGGTCATCCCCAATGTACCTATCAACAATCACAAACACACTTGATGGATATGCAGACACTATCATGGGTCATCCCCAATGTACCTATCAACAATCACAAACACACTTGTACTGAAACGACATACACAGCAACACACACACACACACACACACACACACACACACACACACACACACACCACAGAGGATCATTCCCTAACCCCTCATAGCCCCCCCACTGAGTGCTCAAACCCAGGACCTCCCGTCCACGGGGAGTATCCACCTCTCCTGGGTTCCTCAGGGACCACAGAACGCTCCCGTGATCTTTACTCACTTCTTCCAAAATCCTTATCGCTCCTCTGCATCGTTCAATAACGCTCGTAAAATAACACTCGAGTCCTGGGTACTTAGAGCTCCACAACCTGCATCGCTACGGACTAGCGTAGCCAAACCCCCAGCTACTCGTCGCTCCTCGGCTAATAAAACACAGCCCGATGATTGAGAACTCAAAGTCTCAGCCATTAACCTTTTACGCAGGCATCCCTTTTTTGGTTCTTTAAGCTAAGTCCACCTCAAAAAAAGGGAAAACCACAAGTGGAGTATTGCATAAGCTGCGGCTAATCCGGCCGTGGAGGTGGAGGCGCGTCCGGTGAGAGAATGGAGTAATGGTGGAGCTGTCAGCGCCACAGCCACCGCGAACGCCGAGGATATTAACGTGAGCTGAGGACCGTAATGAACTAAACCCCACTCTGCCACTCATATACCTGCACAGTCAGAGGCTAATCGCCGGGCTACGTCCGGGCTCACGCGCAGCTAATTTGGGCGGCTGAGTTGTGTAATTTTTTACATCAGTCCAACGGGAGCGTGTTCATGCTCGTTCTCGTTCGGACGTTGAACTGAGCGGCGGAGTGAGCCTGGCTCATTTGGATGTCATTATCGTGGAGCAGAGGTACTTATTCCTTTAATTTTTCAATCAAAACAATGGTGGAGGAACCGGCAACATAAATGTGCAATGACTCTGGTGGAGAAGGTGTGTTTTATATTTATGAACGCATCATGAAATATACAGTCTGTTTATCGGACCCGGTGCTGGAGGTCCTCTGCTGAACAGACTCTTAAGGTACTTTATGTACTCTGAACACTGCTCTCATTAATAAATCCCACCGCAAACATCTCATGATGAAAACAAACAAGCAAACCTTTTATTTCCCACAGCATTCAGAGGCACTCCGGCTGGGGACCGGGATGTATTTATAAAAGGGTATTTCCAGGGAACTGGGAGGAAATTTGTTTTGGTTCAAGCAGATTTTGATTGCAGAAAATAGCAGTAGGCCTACCTCATGGTGCCGCCTGTCGAAGGGCCATGACGGGACGGTGATGGTTTAACATAAGAACCGCCCGCTGGAACTTGGCGATGTCAACATTAAAAATTGTTCAATTTCAGTTATTTTCAAATTGTCTTGACTTTGAGAGTTGGTATGGAGCTAGAGATCTACATAATGTAGTGGTCACAGTCCTCCACTTCCACCTTAAAGGTTCTGCGTTCAATGCCCAATGTCCAGTCTGCCTCGAGCAAGATGAACCCTAACCCCTACCTGCTCCTTAATGACCTGTCTCTGTACTGTCTAACCCCTACCTGCTCCTTAATGACCTGTCTCTGTACTGTCTAACCCCTACCTGCTCCTTAATGACCTGTCTCTGTACTGTCTAACCCCTACCTGCTCCTTAATGACCTGTCTCTGTACTGTCTAACCCCTACCTGCTCCTTAATGACCTGTCTCTGTACTGTCTAACCCCTACCTGCTCCTTAATGACCTGTCTCTGTACTGTCTAACCCCTACCTGCTCTTTAATGACCTGTCTCTGTACTGTCTAACCCCTACCTGCTCCTTAGTGACCTGTCTCTGTACTGTCTAACCCCTACCTGCTCCTTAATGACCTGTCTCTGTACTGTCTAACCCCTACCTGCTCCTTAATGACCTGTCTCTGTACTGTCTAACCCCTACCTGCTCCTTAATGACCTGTCTCTGTACTGTCTAACCCCTACCTGCTCCTTAATGACCTGTCTCTGTACTGTCTAACCCCTACCTGCTCCTTAATGACCTGTCTCTGTACTGTCTAACCCCTACCTGCCCCTTAATGACCTGTCTCTGTACTGTCTAACCCCTACCTGCTCCTTAATGACCTGTCTCTGTACTGTCTAACCCCTACCTGCTCCTTAATGAACCTGTCTCTTGTACTGTCTAACCCCTAGCTGCTCCTATAATGACCTGTCTCTGTACTGTCTAACCCCTTACCTGCTCCTTAATGACCTGTCTCTGTACTGTCTAATCCCCTACCCTGCCTGCTCCTGTACTCTGACCTGTACCTTCTCCTTATGACCTTGTCTGTTGTACTGTCTACCTACCTGCTCCTTAATGACCTGTCTCTGTGCTGTCTAACCCCTACCTGCTCCTTAGTGACCTGTCTCTGTACTGTCTAACCCCTACTTGCTCCTTAATGACCTGTCTCTGTACTGTCTAACCCCTATCTGCTCCTTAATGACCTGTCTCTGTACTGTTTAACCCCTACCTGCTCCTTAATGACCTGTCTCTGTACTGTCTAACCCCTACCTGCTCCTTAATGACCTGTCTCTGTACTGTCTAACCCCTACCTGCTCCTTAGTGACCTGTCTCTGTACTGTCTAACCCCTAGCTGCTCCTTAATGACCTGTCTCTGTACTGTCTAACCCCTAGCTGCTCCTTAATGACCTGTCTCTGTACTGTCTAACCCCTAGCTGCTCCTTAATGACCTGTCTCTGTACTGTCTAACCCCTACCTGCTCCTTAATGACCTGTCTCTGTACTGTCTAACCCCTTACCTGCTCCTTAATGACCTGTCTCTGTACTGTCTAACCCCTAACCTGCTCCTTAATGACCTGTCTCTGTACTGTCTAACCCCTACCTGCTCCTTAATGACCTGTCTCTGTACTGTCTAACCCCTACCTGCTCCTTAATGACCTGTCTCTGTACTGTCTAACCCCTACCTGCTCCTTAATGACCTGTCTCTGTACTGTCTAACCCCTACCTGCTCCTTAATGACCTGTCTCTGTACTGTCTAACCCCTACCTGCTCCTTAATGACCTGTCTCTGTACTGTCTAACCCCTACCTGCTCCTTAATGACCTGTCTCTGTACTGTCTAACCCCTACCTGCTCCTTAATGACCTGTCTCTGTACTGTCTAACCCCCTACCTGCTCCTTAATGACCTGTCTCTGTACTGTCTAACCCCTACCTGCTCCTTAATGACCTGTCTCTGTACTGTCTAACCCCTACCTGCTCCTTAATGACCTGTCTCTGTACTGTCTAACCCCTACTTGCTCCTTAATGACCTGTCTCTGTACTGTCTAACCCCTACCTGCTCCTTAATGACCTGTCTCTGTACTGTCTAACCCCTACCTGCTCCTTAATGACCTGTCTCTGTACTGTCTAACCCCTACCTGCTTCCTAAAGATCTGTAACTGAACTCACTGTAACTCACTTTGGATAAAGTGTCTGACAAAAAAATGACAAAAAAGTACAAAATTGTACTAAAAGATTTAACAACGATCACCGCTCACCACATTGTCCTCATTAATTCGATGTGTAAATGCCTCCACAGTACAGAGCTATGGGGTGTTGTGCCCTGTGTGTACTGTATGCACACTGCATGTTTCCACTGTAGTTTGGAACCGCCGGGTAATCGGAGCAGCCGCAGCACGGCCCAACGGCACGCGGGAAGGTTGACTGTCGTGTGAACTCTGAGAACAACTTCTTCGCCTCTCTCCCCTCCTCCTCTCCTCCCTCTCCTCTCCCCTCTCGCGGCAATCCTGATGCACAGTTACATCACCGGCTCACAACTCACTCAAGGACGCACGGAGCGAGAAAAGAAAGAAAGGGAAAAAAAGAGGAAAAATCAATGTTCCCGATGCCCGGGCGCGCTGGGGAATCGACTCTAAAGCTGAAACCCTGCGCTCACAGCCCGGTCGGCCCCGTGCCTTTTGTTGTAGAGTTATGTAAATCTGACCCTACGACAGATTCATTTAAAATGGAGCGCACCAGATTATGCACGATAGCGTCCTGTTGGGCGCCCTCGCTCTCTCCTGCTCCCGGCTAAATAATTCAGGCCGTAATTCTGCGTATTAAAACAAGACGTTCAGAAATGCCAAACGAGCCCCCGCAGCGCTTGTGCCGGAGCTGTTGCGCAGAAGAAGAAATTGGGAGGTACATCATGTTGGCTGTAGGGCCCATCACTCATCCGTTTGTTGGTAAACAAACAGATTACTGTCCCTGTTGGTAAACAACAGATTACCGTCCCTCGCACCCCCCCCCCCCTTGTTCTCTCTCATTCCTATCTCTCCATCTATCTCCCACTCTATTTCTCTGTCTCTATCTATGTATCTCTCTCCATCTATCTTTCTCTCGCTCGGTCTCTCACTTAGATACGCATCGCTGCTCGCTCACATATTCTCCCTCGCGCACTCTCCATCTCTCTCTTCTTTACACACACACACACACACACACACACACACACACACACACACACACACACACACACACACACACACACACACACACACACACACACACACACACACACACACACACACACACACACACACAGTCCCTCGGCAGATTTACAGTAGGACGACTGGGGTTAGTGAGTTCCAGCCCTAAGCAGAGCGGTGTTGCTTTACTGCTCCAGTAAATAAGCTTCAATTAGTCTCTTCTGATCAGGCCCAGCGGATGAGGCTGATACACAATAAATACACCTTTAACGGCCCGGTTGAATAATCCTTAGATAGGCATACATTTTAGACTTTTTCTTTGCATGTATATATACATAGGATACTTAGGCCTATAATAAAATAGTCTATAAATAATTTATTATAGGCCTATTTATTATCTATTTGTACGATTATATTGTCTACATCTTCTAGTGAGAGGGACAACGTATAATGGTCAGGGTCATGGCCAGCCCCAACCTGCTCCTTAATGTGTCCTCCTCCTCCCCCGAGCGCTGGGCGCGGAGCGTCTCCTAAACGTCCGACCAGCGGAGCCGTAACTCAACCGCAGCACGGCTGTCACCGCGGCGCCGCGGAGAAGAGACGGCCTCACCACGGTTTGATCGGAGTGTTTGTTTGTTTCACGGGCTTGTTGCTCCTCCCGGTTTTCCATTTTGGATTGCCGTTCCAATTTAGCCGTCCGTCCGCAGGGAATTAGAAAGTCGGTTGAGTTACGGCCGGGCGCCGACGCACGAGTAAAAATGACGAATGGAAAAGATTAAATCAAGCTGCTGTAGCACGGCGACTTCCAGGGACGCTCTAAATTATTCTAACTGCTCCACCGCGCCAAGCCCAGAGGCCAGCACCGGGCCAATGGTAGCCCAGCGCGTCTGGAGCTACCCAGCACTGGGCCAAAGCGAGGCCAATGTTAGCCCATCAATCTGCCAAAGCTAGGCTCACGTTAGCCCAGCGCTAATCAAGAGCTGTGTTGGGCCAAATCTCGGCTAATAGCCCAGTGCTCGTCCAGAGCAAGCCAAAGGCATGGCCAAAGCGGGGCACATTTTAGCCCAGTTATGATCAAGAGCTAGACCAGTGTTAGGCCAAAGTTAACCTAGTGCTAGTCTTGAGATACAGTGCTAGGCTAAAGCCCGGTGGAGGTGTGATGTGGGTGGTGGATATTGGGTGGAGGAGGGTGAAATTAGGAGGTGCCGGTGGGGAGGAGAGGGGATGCATGGTGGGCTCCTCTGGCATTGGAAAGTCTCTCACACACACTCACACACTCACACACAGACACACTCACACACAGACACACTCACACACACACTCACACACAGACACACTCACACTCACTCCAATGAACAGCCCAGCAAAACCAGTGGTTGGTAAGATCCATAGTAACTTGACAAACAAATAGGAGACAACAGATTAATCATTAATTGTGTTTTTATATAGGTGAAGCTTGGAGGTTTTTGGAACAGATTCACATTATAAAAAAATAAAAGCAGAACGTAGACGTAGCGGTCTGCGGGAACACTGATGTATGCAGGAATAACATTAGGCCACTTACAAACAGTTTCTTAATTCAACAGGGCCCTTTAAAGATTGAACGCGCTTTAAGCCAACCTCTATATGGATCGGTGTTCATAAGCCATTTGCTCGACAGTTTGACATTTGAAAGTCCTTTAAGTGACGTGTTACACTCGCATTTTAAACGTCTCGAGAATATAGTGTTCATGCTTCGCATTAAAACTTGATGTCCGTGTTTTGTTTGAAATGCATGCATGCTGTGCATACGACATGAGCGGGGATGTGTCAATACGTTTTCTGACCTTCTAAAACTAACTTTTTGGATTATTTCCAATTATGAAGCAGTTACACACTTCAACCTGACAAATGTTGCTTAAAATTGGAATGTTTGAACTCAAATTTGAGATATTAGCATAATATACGTTTCCTTTATTTGTTAAATAGTAGAAAAATGTGTTTACGGAAATGTGCGCCATAGAGCAATTTCATAAGGGACAGCTTTCAATTTTCTTTTGCGACATACACAGGTCTTAGAATAAACTCGCTTTGCTGATCCTTGATATTAGCCAAAGATGTCATCAGCAACGTTAGCATAACGGGACTCAGAGTTAGCCACATGTTAGCACACAGTGGATAAGAATCAAAACAAGACATGGTAAGTAGGTATGGTTCTGAATAATGGATGCATATTGTGGCCTTTTTTTAAAAATACCGCCATTTAAAATTTAGATGAGCATTACTGTACACAAACATTATGCTTTCTTAATCATTTGAGAAACCTGCTAGCATTCGCTGGAAGCAGCCATCTCTCTCGGTGGTTCTTCGTTCTTCCCAATGGGTTTTGGGAATGTTTGTGTTTTCCGGAGTTTAATGTGTTGTACTGTGGACAAGGGAAGCTCTTGGAGACCGAAGCAGGATAATGAGCTAAACACAAACATGTTGTATCCATCTTTAAGGTGTTCTTTGAGGACTTCAGATGGGATACATGTCTGCAGAGACACGTGGAGACAAGGGCCACGTGGCCCCAGCTTAGGCCAGGTGAGTGATTGCACATTGTGTGGTTAAGTTTGTGCCATTGTCTGGAATTAGTTTGATTATATTAGACTATAGATTATAAAGAGGGACAGGGTTAAGCTTCGAGTGTGTTTTGGGCTTATTTTTTCATTGCTTGGGAAGAATTAGCTGTAGAAAGTAATGTAGCGCACAACAATGACAATTATTGAATAAATTAAAAAACGTCACCACACTTAAGGGCACCTTTAAAAGTCAAAGAGCTGATTTAAATGGCTTATTAAGAACTGTGCTCCAGTCTTGGACTTTTAACCGAGTAAACACTCCCCAATACAAACCGACATATATTCTCTTCCCTCCAAAAGGCACTGAAATTAATACACAGTTCAAGAATGATTGTACGTTATGCACACAAATTGTACCCAACCACTGCAATATGTGGTTATGTCTATATAATATATCTATGTAATAAATCGCAGAATACTGTACCTTTAATTCATCCAAATTCCACCCTATCTCATTGGTCCATCCAATTTAACGAGGTCACCAACGGTATTATATTTTAATATCATTTACCAGCTTTACAAGATAAGGTTATGGTCGCCAAACAAACACAAAGTCACGTTGGTCTTTAAAAAATTAATCTGTGATTCGTAATCAAAAATCTAAAACTATAATGCAATTCTAAAATTGGTTTGGCCCGAAAAATGTAATTGGTCCTTGATTCTAATACCCCCAAAATATACAAAAAAAAACCCGTTAATACTTGGGAAACCTGATTCCCTTATTTGTCAATCATCCTTTCTAAGGAGCGGACACTAACTATATCAGAGGTTAACGCGTCAGCAGCTCAGATGGATCCCGACATGTGACTCCATCGACCAAGCCCCCACCAACCGACGTGACGGTCAGACCCGCAGGGCGTAAGGACACTTGGGAATTTTGTTCTGTACAGTTTAAATATTTCCTTATGCATGAACATTCCGCATATTACAATAAAGTGTCAACACATTTTAATCTTACATAATTGCATAGCCAAACTCTATCCGGTGACGCAGAAAGAGGGAATGCTTGTAGTCGAGACGAGAGATTATCTAATCTACACAATGCTCACCGAAACATTAAAAACAGATAAAATACAGGAGGGAAATGAAAAATAGGACCAAACACATTTTATCAAAGCAAAATTACCTGAACA
Source organism: Melanogrammus aeglefinus (assembly GCA_900291075.1). Classification (NCBI taxonomy): domain Eukaryota; kingdom Metazoa; phylum Chordata; class Actinopteri; order Gadiformes; family Gadidae; genus Melanogrammus; species Melanogrammus aeglefinus. The sequence goes on from OLKM01000198.1 coordinate 93,281, forward strand.
AAAGAAATTCAAAATCATTTTCACCCTTTCTTTCTCTATATATCAATGAAGCTACCCTCACCAAATATCTCTGATATTTCCTCAGATGTTTCTCGACACTGAAAATACTTTTGAGTTCTAATGAAAACTCCTATGGCAGGATTAGGTCAAGGTACTGTATCATATAACCGGCACTAAATGACTTACCAGTTGACAGAGCCAGTGGTAACCCGCTCTAGGGGGTTTCACCAGTACTGGCTCGGATCTTAAACACCTCAACACTCTGAAGCCGTCCCCAGCCATCGATTGGCTGACACCGATTCCAATGACCAACCACAAGCCTAGATCTCCTATAGTTAGTGATGCCGTGGACATCACGAAGGTGGACACTCACAGTTTGTACGGAAGGACGTGATAGGCTCACAGGGCAGCCCTACGGGCGTATGTACAACAGGACAGAGAGAGGATTCTGAGGACCTCCAAGCACAGGAACGGGTGGAGGAGAGCATGAGCGCGTGTGTGTGTGGGCGAGAGAGAGAGAGAGAGGTGGAGAGAGAGAGAGAGAGAGAGAGAGAGAGAGAGAGAGAGAGAGAGAGAGAGAGAGAGAGAGAGAGAGAGAGAGAGAGAGAGAGAGAGAGAGAGAGAGAGAGAGAGAGAGCGAAGCACATAATAAACACACCACCTCACTACCTAACAGAGGAGGACCTAAAGGAGGTCAGGGGGGCGGGTGAACCCAGTGGAGGTACCAGGGGGGCGGGGTCAGAGGTCAGAGGTCAGGCTCAGAGGTCGGTGGTGGCCCGGGCCGTCAGGGCCTGGATGCGGTTGGAGTTGCAGGTCTTGCAGAGGACGTGGCCGTCCAGCGGGTAGCAGCCCTGGGTCTCCCCCTCGGAGAGGAGGCCCCCGCAGTCCTGGGGCGCACACACACACACACACACACACACACACACACACACACACACACACACACACACACACACACACACACACACACACACACACACACACACACACACACACACACACACACACACACACACACACACACACACACACACACACACACACACACACACACAGGCAGACGCACGCACACACACACAGATAGATAGATAGACACACACACACAAGCAGACGCATGCACACACACACACACACACACACACACACGCATGCACACACACACACACAAGCAGACACACGCACACAGACACACACAAGCAGACACACGCACACAGACACACACACAAGCAGACACACGCACACAGACATACACACAAGCAGACACACGCACACAGACACACACACAAGCAGACACACGCACACAGACACACACACAGACACAGGCCACACGCACACACAGACACACACACAGACACAGGCCCAGGCAGAAGCACACAGACGCACAAACACAGACGAACGCACACACACACACACACACACACACACACACACACACACACACACACACACACACACACACACACACACACACACACACACACACACACACACACACATTAAACCCAATTCCATTTGTTGCTGTAGGTTTGTGGTGTTCAGCCTGAAGGCGTCTCAGAGCAGGACGGCCTCTCCACATGTTTGACAGGAGGACAGCCTCCTAACAGGTTCGTAAACACTGCATCAATAAGTCAGGACGCTTTGTAAAGCCCGGAGTGCCCGGTGCCTGGGTGGACCTGGAGGCATCAGGCTCTGGGTGCTTTGTAAAGCCCGGAGCGTTCAGTACCTGGGTGGACCTTGAGTGTGGGGGTCCCTACCTCACAGCGGTAGCACTGGACATGGAAGTCCCGATCCAGAGCCACGATCCGGACCGTCTCTTCCTGACCGGGTGCCGGCATGATGGCCTCAGAACACACGCAGCAGCGCGGAGCGAACTTCCTGCAGACACACACGCACACACAAATGGTTAGATACATAGACAACACACACATGGTTAGATACATAGACAACACACACATGGTTAGATACATACAAAACACACACACACGGTTAGAAACATAGATAACACACACATGCATATGGTAAGATACATACACATGGTTAGACACATACAAAACACACACACACACGTTAGATACACACACACACACACGGTTAGACACATACACAATACACACACACACACGGTTATATACATACACAACACACACACACACATTAGATACATACACATAAAACACACACACACACACTTGGTTAGATACATACACAACACACACACACGATTAGATATATACACAATACACCCACACACGTTAGAAACACACACACACGGTTATATACATAGACAACGCACGACACACACACACACACGGTTAGATAACTACTCAACACACACACACACACACACACACCAGGTTAGATAAATACAAAACACACACACCTCTCTTGTAGTGTGTAATGTATGTTATTATGTGGCTCCCAGTTGAGATAGACATATATTTTCATAAAAAAAATAGAATAGATTCATAATTCTATGTCATTAAATCAACACATTTCCAGGAAGAAGCGCTAAAGTAACACGACTGAGTCCCTCCACCACACACGAAGGCTGGTTCACAAATTCTCAGTTCCGCTCCTCTGAAACCCCCCCTGTGCGTGAGCTGTGGCCTAGCTTACACCAGACAGGAAGTCCCTCTACACGTCCCTCTAGCAACCGGCCTCAAACAGGAAGAGACCCGGTATCAGGTCCGCTGCGGCAGCATGCTAACCAGGAAGCATGACAAGACTGTGGCTTGGACTGCTAGCTGCTACACTAACAACAACACCACAACTTTCCTCGAGACAATGAGCTGCCTTGTTCAACCAGCAGGTCAGCCGGGACTCACCTGACGGCCCACAATTCCATGCGGTCTGGTTTCGGTTTCACTTCCTGTCCCTCTCTACTCACAGTCACTGGAGTGTTTAAGTAGAACAACGCGGTTTACAGATGTCCGCCAGAATCCTCACCTCCTCTAGCTAGCGGGTTAGCAGTGGGCTGTGTGGACCAGACCCTCACATTTAGATGATTCTACTGGATGAGTTTCTACCCTCGGTGAACGGTTGATTGTGTGTACCAGCATCGCCACCAGGATGAGACGACTTTTGATCCCAGACACAACATTTTGGGAATAGTAGATGAAGAGGTACCTTTGGTCCGTTTGGTTTTAATGTACATATTCTCAGTATATATAGATATGTTTACTTGTGGAAGTCCTCGATGCAGTGTATGTGGTTGGCGGCGTCCACGGTGAAGGGGACCCCATCCAGGCTGCGGTGGCAGACCACGCAGGTGAAGCACAGTGGGTGGTACGCCTTCCCCGTGGCCCGCAGGATGCGCTCCATGATGGGCTTACTGCAGATAGTGCAGGACTCCAGCGTGTTCTGGAGGTACGCACACACACACACACAACCAGAGACACACAGACACATGCAGGCACACACAAACACACACACAGACACAGAGACACACACACACGTACACACAGACAAAGACACACGCAGGGGCACACACACAGGCACACACACACACACACACACACACACACACACACACACACACACACACAGACACACGTACACACAGGAACATGTACACACAGCAACATGTACACACACACACACACAGAGTCAGAGACACACGTACACACAGACACAAACACACAGAGACACACGCACACACAGGCACAAACAAACACACACGTTCACACACACACACACACGTTCACACACACAAAAACAAAGAAAGCAATGGTACCGGTTAATAAATCGTACATAACACACGTTTCATTATTGGTCCAAACATGAACCGTCTAAAACAGGTGATCAGGATCATTTCATACTCAACACACATCGATGATGACATTCAGTGTGTCTGTGATCTCTGTGTATGGACACTTTGTGTACACGGGACATTACAGCCTCTGAGTCCGGGACTGCAGTGTCTCTGGAAGGGGAATCTGATTAACCCTCAAACACGCACCGTCATTATTCACTCACCCTCACACACTCTACACTCAGACACACACTAACCCTATCACACACACACACACACACACACACACTAACCGTAGCACAGTCACACACACACACTCAGACTTGAGCAAACGCACACAGGTCGCAGACACACACACACACACACACACACACACACACACACACACACACACACACACACACACACACACACACACACACACACGTACGGGCCGTAAACACGTCCACTTTGTGATGACTGCGGCAGTTCTTTAGCCAGACGGGCAGCGGTCCCGGGGGGGGGGGGGGGGGGGACATCTCTCTTCTTAATATCTCTGGGAGGCGCTGCTCCATCATCTCCATATTTCATAAATAATGATTGACCCTCAGGAAGGGGGGGGGGGGGGGGCAGGCAATTTACAGGCGGAGGTGTACATCAGAGCGGGGCGGGGGGGGTCCCATCAGAGCCCCCCCAGGACCAGGACAGGACGCTGCCTGATACTAGAACTGGATTCTAGATCCTGACCTTCAACAATGTGATTCTGAAGCCTGATCTAGATCCTGATTCTAGATATTGACAGTAGGTTAATGATAACTGGGGCAGAGGTCTCTGTTAAGAGTCTGGCTTCACCGGCTCTCTTCAGGCAATTCCTGGATATCACCTCTCTCTCTCTCTCTCTCTCTCTCTCTCCTCTCTCTCCCTCTCTCTCTCTCTCTCTCTCTCTCTCTCTCTCTCTCTCTCTCTCTCTCTCTCCCTCTCTTCTCTCTCTCCTCTCTCTCTCTCTCTCTCTCTCTCTCTCTCTCTCTCTCTCTCTCTCTCTCTCTCTCTCTCTCTCTCTCTCTCTCTCTCTCTCTCTCTCTCTCTCTCTCTCTCTCCCTCTCTCCCTCTCTCTCTCTCTCTCCCCCTCTCTCTCCCTCCCTCCGCTGGGCTCAGAGTGCACGGCGTTTGTCAGAGAGGAGTGCACGTGGTGTGGGCGTGCACGAGGGTACGAGCGTGCCCGTGTGAGCGATCCCTCCGGGCGGCATCACTAGTGATCCGTGTCCGTGTTTCCAAACACGCTCGGGGTGTGTGTCAACACGCTGCTCTCCCTCCCCCCTCTCCCCCCTCTCCCCCCACCGCCTGCCAGCTGAGCCATGGAGGGGGGAGTCAAAACACACTGCACGAGCAGCCCCCCCCCCCCCCGGTGCGTCAGCAGTGACATTTGTCGTTAGACGACTAACGAGAAGAACGCCGTGGTTAACGAGAGGAACGCTGACGCTCCCGTGCTACCGGACCATGCACGCACACGCACTGGAACACACACACGCACTGGAACACGCACACACACACACGCACTGGCACACGCACACACACACACGCACTGGCACACGCACACACACACACGCACTGGCACACGCACACACACACACACACAGACACGGGAACACACAAATGTACACAGACACACACAGGAACACGCACATGTGCGCACACACACACACAGACGGGTACACCGACAACAAAGTACACAGACAGATACACAACACACACGTCGTGTGGCTGACGGGAGGTAGTGGAGAGTGAGCGGGAGCATCCCAGACTGCTGTCATCAGCGGCCGGCTCTTCAAAGAGCTCCTGGAGAACGACAGGACTTCAGGAGGAGGAACCCCCCCTCTAATCACCCCCTCCCCGAGGACAGCAGTCCAGGAATACACACACACACACGCGCACACACACACACACACACACACACAACACACGCATGGCTCCCAGGGCAACACTCGGCGATACACAAACAAACGGCCGATTCGCAAGTCTTTAATGAGTTACTATCCTGCTACTCCCCGAGAGAGAGAGAGAGAGAGAGAGAGAGAGAGAGAGAGAGAGAGAGAGAGAGAGAGAGAGAGAGAGAGAGAGAGAGAGAGAGAGAGAGAGAGAGAGAGAGAGAGAGAGAGAGAGAGAGAGAGAGAGAGAGAGAGAGAGAGAGAGAGAGAGAGAGAGAGACAGACAGACAAAGATAGAGAGAGAGGATGTATATTTACACTCGTACCTAACCTGAATTCTATATCTCAACTCCTACCTAGCTCCCAGTCAAACCCCCAATCCTTATTCCTATCCTAGCTCCTGTTCTAGCTCTCGGTGTAAATGTGAGCGTTTGTGTGTTGTACTAGCTTCTTCGTGTGTGTGTGTGTGTGGGTTTACTAGTCTCACCACTCGCACTTCAGATTAATATCTGAGTGTGAATGTGAGTGTGTGTGTGTGGTGTAGTGTCTGTGTGTGTGTGTGTGTGTGGGTTTACTAGTCTCACCACTCGCACTTCAGATTAATATCTGAAGTCTGATTGCAGACTAGGTACACTAAGTTGTACCCCAAATTGTACCAACTCTCTCGAAGTTGGTACTAACTCTCTCTATGTTGTACTAACTCTGTGTGTGTGTGTGTTCTACTGATTCTGTGTGTGTGGGTTGTCCTGACCCGTCCTTGTTCAGATCAGCTGAGCGTGTTACTCCCTAGTCCCTACTCTCCTGACGGTAATAAGAAAATAACTCAGAACTGAACCTCCGCCTCTCTCTCGCCTTCGTGGAAGTCAAGACACACGCCGTTGTTTATTATGGAGCCAAGGCCGACTCCGGCGGAGGGAAGATTAGATAATTTAGGTGTGTGTGCGTCCGAGCACAGTGTAATAAGAGTTATTTAATAGCTGAGGTATTATCTTCGCAAAATCACCAAGGTGTCGCATGAATAGAATGTTATTCTGGGGTGAAAGCTCGGGTCACTCAGCAGGGCTTAACGGTAAATGGACCGCATTCATACAGGGCGTACCTAACACGATGGCGCTCCAAACGCTTTACAATACTGCCCACCATTCACCCATTCACCCACATTCACCCATTCATCCACATTCAAACAATGACGCCGGAGTCAACCACGCAGGGCGACAGCCGGCACGTCGGGAGCAGCTCGGGGCCAGGCGTCTTGCTCAGGGACACCTCAGCACTCATATGGGAGGAGCCGGGGAATCGAACCGGCAACCTTCAGGTTACCAGCCGACCCGCTGCGGCCCGCTGAGCCCCACCGCCTGATGGAGGTGGACGACCTGCAGCCGGCGACGTTCAGGGACTCGCTGTGCACCCGGAGCGCCCCGGGGGCCTCTGGATGTCTCACTCTCACTGGTCGTCACGGAGACAACACTGTAATGGAGAAGTGGCGGACGTGGACCGCCAAGGGGCTGTCCACGTCTGTATGTCCATGCTCCTCTCCTCTCTCTCCTCTTTCCTGTCCCCCGTCTCCTCTCCTCTCCTCGTCTTCCTCAACTCCTCTTCTCTGCCTTCTGTTTCATCTCCTCTCTCTCGTCTTCCTCAACTCCTCTCCTCTTCCTCCTTTCCTCTACTCCGTCTCCTCTCCTCTGTCTCCTCTCCTCTGCCTCCTCTGCCTCCCATCTCCTTTCCTGTTTCCTCCTCCCTTCCCGGCCCAACCATCACCCCATCCAGCAGCCGGCTGCCTTCCTCCCTGTCTCTGAGTGTTTCCCCGGCAGGCTCCACCACCAGGCCCGGCAGAGAGAAGGTAGAGGGAATGTAGGTCATCCCCGCGCAGCCTCCCTGAACAGGGCCGACTGCACTGCATTAACAACTCACCCCGAGTGTGTGTGTGTGTGTGTGTGTGTGTGTGTGTGTGTGTGTGTGTGTGTGTGTGTGTGTGTGTGTGTGTGTGTGTGTGTGTGTCTGTGTGTGTGTGTGTGTGTGTGTGTGTGTGTGTGTGTGTGTGTGTGTGTGTGTGTCTGTGTGTGTGTTAAGATAGTGTGAGTCTATGTGTGCGTGTTAAGATAGTGAGTGTCAATGTCTGTGTCTATGTGAATGGGTGTGTGTGTGTGCGTGCCCTTAGTGTCTGTGTGTGTATACAAGTGTGTTGTGTGTGTGTATGTATACAAGCGTGTTTGTATGTTGAGTTTGTACTTGAATGCGATTGTGCGTATAATGATGAGTGTGTTTGTGTGTGCATGACGATGAGTGTGTGCGCATGCGTGTGTTTGTTTGTTTGTGTGTACTCCATGGATCTGCTCCATGGAGGAGACGGTGGCCTCTTAGTGTGCCCCAGCATCTCCCCCTGCTCCTCCTCCTCCCCTCTCATCTCTCCTCCACAAATCCCCCTCCCATCCTCCTCCCCTCCCACTCCGTTCCTCTCTCCTCCCTCTCATTCTTTTATCCTCCCCCCTCTTCGCTTCTCCCACTTAACTAAGTGTGACACAGCTGTCTGGGCGGATGAGCCGCAGCACGCCACACAAAGAGAGGGAGAGAGGGGGGATGGGGACGCCCCCCCGCTCCTCCCCAGAGACCCTGGGCTAATAGACCTGCTGACACGCACACACACACACGCACACACACACGCGCACACAAGCACTCACACACGCCTCTCACAGGTTGTTTAGTCTTGTCAGGCGCGCGGTGAAATCTTCATCGTTTGGCAGAATGAAACGGCGGAGGAGAGCAGAACGCTGAGCGACATCACTCCGCCAGTTCAGAACATGAAGGGCTGCCTAAGTGTTCCCTAACCACCGGGGACGTTCGCTGGAGACTGGTGACACTAGGGACCGGTGACGCTAGGGACTAGCCTCCTTGGGAGGAGCTCGTGACTAGCGGCGCGGGAGCTTAGTGTCTCTGAGGCTAGCTCGAGACTAGCGGCGCCTGGTGCTAGCTTCTCTGAGGCTAGCTCGCGACTCGCGGCGCGGGAGCCTAGCGTCTCTGAGGCTAGCTCGAGACTCGCAGCGCGGGAGCCTAGCGTCTCTGAGGCTAGCTCGAGACTAGCGGCGCGGGAGCCTAGCGTCTCTGAGGCTAGCTCCAGACTAGCGGCGCCTGGTGCTAGCTCCTCCGGGACTAGCGGCGCCTGGTGCTAGCTCCTCCGGGACTAGCTGTAAACATGCTTCCGACGAGCTGTGCTGGGGAGATGAGCGTAAAGCTAGGGTGTAGTTAGCTGTGGTGGAGAGTCTAGACTAGTTCCGCTATGGACTAGCACCCTTGAAAAACTTGTGGCGCTGGCGCCTAGCAACGCAAAAGACCAGCGGCGTTAGCGAAGCTAAAGAGCCGTTTCCGTGGACGCCGTTTGTTTACAGTGTTGTTTACAGTGTTGTTTACAGTGTTGTTGTTCCCGTGACCCTCAGGTGATAGAAGGACCTTGTCTGGCACCAGCAGAGGGCGGGGGGGGGGGGGGGTTGGGGGTGTTTGGGGGGGGGGGAAGGGGGGGTCGGGCGCGAGTGTAAAACCGGCGTGGCACGGCGCCAAACCTCTGTCCGTTTACCGGCCCCCTTTCGGTTCTTTCCATCAACTCAGCGTTCGCACCTGCGCCTGCCTCGGGACATCGGCGTGACAACGGGGGGACGGTCTGAGAACACACACACCGTTCACACCCTCCACCTAGGCCCCCCGTCTGAGGGTCCGAGGCGCGGCGTGCCACCTGACAGGAAGTGGCGCGTCGTGAGCCTGGGAGGTGATCAGAGGTGATCGACCTCCTCGCCCCCCGGGGTGCAGAACAACCCCCGAAGATCCGCTCTTTTGATTCTTGTTTAAGAACGGCTGAAGAGGGGCCGAACTAGGGACTATGGACTTACTACCCCCCCCCCCCCCCCCCAACCACCAATGCTACTACCACCACCACCACCACCACCACCACTACTAATAGTGTTCTTTTAGTCAAGGACTTTATCTGAATTAAACAGTAGATCTCAACCCCCGGTTTCACTTCTCATACAAGCAGAGCATCAGACACGGCCCATAACCCTGACTGAAAGCAAACTGAGAGATGTACTACTAAGTCATTCAGCAGATGGTTTGGTCCGAAGGGACTAACATTTAATCTATTTACAGGCTGTTAGGGAGCAGGTAGGGGTTAGACAGTACAGAGACGGGTCATTAAGGAGCAGGTAGGGGTTAGACAGTACAGAGACAGGTCATTAAGGAGCAGGTAGGGGTTAGACAGTACAGAGACAGGTCATTAAGGAGCAGGTAGGGGTTAGACAGTACAGAGACAGGTCATTAAGGAGCAGGTAGGGGTTAGACAGTACAGAGACAGGTCATTAAGGAGCAGGTAGGGGTTAGACAGTACAGAGACAGGTCATTAAGGAGCAGGTAGGGGTTAGACAGTACAGAGACAGGTCATTAAGGAGCAGGTAGGGGTTAGACAGTACAGAGACAGGTCATTAAGGAGCAGGTAGGGGTTAGACAGTACAGAGACAGGTCATTAAGGAGCAGGTAGGGGTTAGACAGTACAGAGCCAGACAGAGACAGGTCATTAAGGAGCAGAGACAGACAGACAGAGACAGGGTGTACAGAGCAATACACCCTAGCTACTATGCAATCCTGCCCTCACTGATACACAATATGCATTCTGAGCAGACAACGTGTGCCCTGAAGAGCGGTTAAATCTCAATTAGAAATGTGATCGAGGTATCCACCAATCAGCCCCTCGGTGCGGGCTTCTGTCGTTAGGTTTTAGCGCCGCGCTGGGGGTGATGAACACAATAAAGACGACACAAGGTAGAGGTCAGAAGGTGAGCGTCGCGGCGTGTCTGATGTGCTTATTAACCGCTGAGTGCAGAGGCAGCGCCGCCGCCGCCGCGGGCCGGGAGCGCTTAGCGCTGCAAACACAAACAGGCCGCGCAACTCTTGCGAAAACGACGGCAACTTTCCCCGGGACTGGAGCTGGGTTTAGGGGCGTCACGCTGACAGGTTACTGTCACCCCCCTGCTGCAAAGGCTTGGGTTTAACCCCACGAGTGAGGGTTCAATACTCTGCAATTATATTTATGTAATGTATATAATATATGGATATAGGAGTATAGGATTTAGCTATGATTATGGATTATTCGTTAATACTTTTACTTTTTTCATTCAGTACCTTTCTCGTTCTGAATGGATGTCTCGAAACAAGTTATGCCAATTCAAATAAAATTATTAAAAATTATAATTATAGTAAAATGATGTAATACAGTAACAGGCATTATTATCTAGCGTTAGCATAGGGGATGGGGTGAGTGGGGAAGGAGTTAAACACACCGTGTGTGTGTGTGTGTGAATAGGTCTAATTTATCTATGGATAAGTGAGTGTCTGTTTGTACGTCCGTGCTAGGACTTAGCATTAGCTTCTGCGTAGCCGCGAGCTGTCCTCCATGAAGCAGCTCACCCGAGCTGGGAGCTAGGCGCTACGTTAGCCGGTCTAATAAATCCCGTGTGTGTCGCTACGTGCGACCCCCGAGAGCCGGAACAGGATGGCGCACGGCCAGCCCCTTCAGGACCTCCTCTTACTTTATAACTGAGCCTCCAACATTTTTACTACCCAGCATGCCCCTGACTCAGCTCTGGGCGGCGGCCAAACGCCGGCCATCGAAGGAGCTCTCTCTCTCTCTCTCTCTCTCTCTCTCTCTCTCTCCCTCTCCCTCTCTCCCTCTCCCTCCCTCTCCCTCTCTCTCTCTCTCCCTCTCTCTCCCTCCCTCTCCCTCTCTCTCTCTCTCTCTCTCTCTCTCCAGGTTTGACGGAGTAACAGGATAGCGCAACGTGTCGGCTGAGATTTAAACTTCCATAAATAAGCGTCGCAGGGCGGTGGATTGTCGCGGGCGAGGCCGATATTTACAGCGCCGGGGGGCGACGTGCCGAGAGAGAGAGAGGAGGGGGGAAGAGACGACACACAGATCATGTCCTGCTCCGGCCAATAGGAGGTGGCACTGGAGCTCTGGTCTCTCCCCCCTTCTGGTCCAGTCTCTGACTCACCCCTCTCTCCCTTCTTACTCCCTGAACTCTCTCTCTCTCTCTCTCTCTCTCTCTCTCTCTCTCTCTTCCTTTATCTCCCTCTCTTAAGCAAGGCTAGAGATCTCTCCCCCCCCCTAATAGTCTCTCCCTCACCCTCTCCCTCTCCCTCTCCCTGCTCCCCAACTCTCGTCTCTCTCCCTCTCCCTCTCTCTGTCTCTCCCCCTCTCCTCCCCCCCCCCTCCCTCACCCCGACTCATCTCCGCGGCAGCAAGCGACGCCTGCAGACCCTCCTAGGTTACGTGTCCAGAGAGGAAGTGACATAGACAGGAAGTGACATAGACAGGAAGTGACAGAGCCGGCCGGCAGCGCTCGTCCCCAAACCGTGAGGGAGGGTGACATTTTGGCGGGTCAGCTCCCGGTCCGGGGGGCCGGGGGGGCCGCGACTCCTGCCCTGCTCCTTGAGGAGGAGGAGGAGGGGCTCTCGCTGGTGGAGGAGGGGCTTCTCTGAGGAGGAGGTGGAGGAGGTGGAGGGGGGAGGAGAGGAGGTTGAGGTGGAGGGGAGGAGGTGGAGGGAGGTGGAGGGGGGAGGAGAGGAGGTGGAGGAGGGGGGAGGAGAGGAGGTGGAGGGGAGGAGGTGGAGGAGGTGGAGGGGGGAGGAGAGGAGGTGGAGGAGGAGGAGGAGGGGAGGAGGTGGAGGTGGAGGAGGTGGAGGGGGGAGGAGAGGAGGTTGAGGGGTGGGGGGAGGGGAGGAGGTGGAGGGGGGAGGAGAGGAGGTGGAGGAGGTTGAGGTGGAGGTGGAGGAGGTGTAGGGGGGAGGAGAGGAGGTGGAGGAGAGGAGGTGGAGGAGGTTGAGGTGGAGGTGGAGGAGGTGTAGGGGGGAGGAGAGGAGGTGGAGGAGGGTTGAGGGGGAGGAGGAGGAGGTGGAGGAGGTTGAGGTGGAGGAGAGGAGGTGGAGGAGGTTGAGGTGGAGGGGGGAGGAGAGGAGGTGGAGGAGGTTGAGGTGGAGGTGGAGGAGGTGTAGGGGGGAGGAGAGGAGGTGGAGGAGGTTGAGGTGGAGGAGGTGGTCTCTAAGGAGGATGTTGAGGAGGTGTTCCTCAGCAGAGGAGGGCTCCACCGTGAGGAGGTGAGGTTAACAGCGTAGGAGGAGGTGTGTGGTACGAGGAGCTCGTCGAGGACAGCGGGGTAACCAGGAGTAATGACCTGTTGGCCCGACCATCCCACACCGTCCTACAGGATAACTACACACACACGTCACGGTGCGAGCGGGACTGGGGGGACTGGGAGGAGTGGGAAGGACTGGGAGGACTGGGGGGACTGGGAGGACTGGGAGGAGTGGGAGGAGTGGGAGGACTGGGAGGAGTGGGAGGAGTGGGTCAGGAGGACTGGGAGGAGTGGGAGCGATGCTGTGGCTCACGCCGGAGCGTTCTAAGGGCCGCGCTCCTTTGAGGAATCAGTCCCAGTTAATTACGTCTGAACATACAGAACTCAATCAGGCCCTCCCACAACCCCTGTGTGTGTGTGTGTGTGTGTGTGTGTGTGTGTGTGTGTGTGTGTGTGTGTGTGTGTGTGTGTGTGTGTGTGTGTGTGTGTGTGTGTGTGTGTGTGTGTGTGTGTGTGTGTGTGTGTGTGTGTGTGCACGTGTGTGTGTGTCTAGACACACAGTATGTGTGGGACTGTGAGTGTGTGCCTACATGTGTGTCTGTCTCTGTGTGTATGGGGGGGGGGGTGGTTCTGGGGATGGTGGTGGTGATGGGGGCACCACCCACTCTGAATCCGTCTACCTGGATATCCGTCACTTTGTTACATGACAGGTGTGTGTGGGCGGGGCCTGCTTGTCGTCTCTATCATCAGCACCGCTGGCGGTCGCCGGGGGCAACGGAGGCGTGTCTGTGTCTACCTTCCGGGGCGCGGCTACGCATGGCTGCACAGCGGGGGGTCTGTCGGGTGGGGGGAGGGGGCTCACAGATCCAACGCCAGCCCAACCCTCAGTACTGCACATCACCCGCGCTCAATGACAGCCAGACCCACAGGGGGGGTCTCCCGGGGGAAGGGCGGGGGAACCCTGAAGGCTGGGTGGGGGGGGGGGGGGGGGTTGGGGGCGTGGGGGCAGGGGGGCGGCGGGGGGGGGGGGGGGGGGGGGGGGGGGGGGGGGGGGGGGGGGGGGGGGGGGGGGGGGGGGGGGGGGGGGGGGGGGGGGGGGGGGGGTTGGGGTTCTGGAGGACTTCCACGACCGGGGGGGCCCTCCCCACAGCCCCCTCGGTCCAGCTGCCATCCCACCCGTCCCCGCTGGGGGATGGGGCCAGCCCCGGGCCCCCCCCCCTCCTCCTCCTCCACCACCTCCTCCACCGCTCAGCTAGCGCGGTGGCTTCAAGCTAACGCTAGTGCTAGCAGCAGCGGCGGCGTGTCGGGGGGGGGGGGGGGGGGGATAGGAGCTCAGCCAGACAGAACGAGAGTGTGGAGGTTGATTAATTAAAAGTGAGTGGTGACCCCAAACTCGAGGTGAAACACTAACTTGAGTTTGGGGCCCTGCGCACTGTGGGTACCGATCGGATTATAAGGTAATGCTGCTAAATTAATAAACTCTCAAATATCAGTTTCAGTCCCTGCAGACTGTGGGTCCCGATCGGATTATAAGGTAATGCTGCTAAATTAATAAACTCTCAAATATCAGTTTCAGTCCTCTGGTCCTGCAGCCAGGGTTGCCAGATTGGGCGGGGAAATCCATCCCCAATCCGGCAACACTTCCTCACGATTCTGCCAGGCTCTGCAGACACCCATCTCCGTCACGTCTCCCCTAAACACCGGATCCACGTCCACGGCTTTCGTCTTCGTCGTCACACAATCCACTGGAGCTAGTCTCCTGTAACAACCGTCATTCACCCATCGCTAACACTCCCGGCGACTTGGAATCAAGAACAAGGATCCCCGCTTGTAATTGACGCAGCACTAACCCCCTCCTGAGACACGCGACCTCTGACCCCCCCGGAGGCCACGCCGGGTTAATAAGCGGTTATTGTCGTCGGGAGCAGATAAAGGCTCAGGAACAGGAGGACAGATACTGACGGATTAACGTTCGCCACCTGCTGCTGTCAATCACCCGCCTGTTCCCTTCGCTGACTGACACGTGCACGTCCCCCCCACGCCGTGCGCACGCCGGCGCCGCTCGCACACAATGGGGCCGGTGCCGCGGACGCCGTCCCCATTCATCAGGGCCGGCCGACGGGAACGACAAGTCATTTATTTTAAGTAGTGCCTCTCCAGTACAACAGCAGATAATGAAGGCAATTACATCAACGCCACACTCCCCGAAGTGACCTTAGTCATCTCTGAACATGAGAGATAGAGCTTGGAGGGTGGGAGAGAGGGAGAGAGGGGAGAGAGGGAGAGAGAGAGAGAGAGAGAGAGAGGAGAGAGAGAGAGAGAGGAGAGAGAGAGAGAGGAGAGAGAGAGAGAGGGAGAGAGAGAGAGAGGGAGAGAGAGAGAGAGGAGAGAGAGAGAGAGAGAGAGAGAGAGAGAGAGAGAGAGAGAGAGAGAGGGAGAAAAGAGGGGGAGAGAGAGAGGAGAGATAGGAGGGTAGAGAGAAGAAAGAAGAGGAGAAAGAAAAGGAAGCAGAAGAGAGGAGAGCAGAGGGGAGAGGAGAAAGGATGGAGGGAGAGGAGAGAGGAGAGAGAGGAAGGGAAATAAAGGAGATAGGAGAAAGGAGCCGAGAGAGGAGAGGAGATGGATGAGAGAAAGGAGAGAAGGAGGAGATTGAGAAGAAGGATGAGGGAGGAGAGAACGGAGAGAGGAGAGGAGAAAGGATGGAGGGAAAGGAGAGAGGAGAGGAGCAGTCTGATCTGTTGTCGTTCTCCCTTCTTCCAATGACACGAGGAGTGCGTGGCCTGACCTTGTGTCAATGCCACACTTAAACGGGCGGCACTTCAAATAATTTATGATTCATTAGGAGATCGAGGAGACGTGGTGAAACGAGGAGTACAGAGCGAGAGAGAAGGGGGTCGATAGAGGCCTTGTTCTCACACACAGCCGGACCTACGGACCCCGCAAAGGAATGAGCTGCAGATTGTGCCCGGGGTACGATGCAGCACCACCGTCCTGAAGCCTCAGCGTTTGGCAGGGGGTAGAAGAGGCCAACGGAGACCAGAAAGAAACGCTGAAGAGCAGGTCAGCACTGGGGATCTCTCCTGACTAGCAGGTTAACCTAAAGTCCGCACTCACAACCTCCACTGACTAGCAGGTTAACCTAAGGTCATAAACACCATAATGGTCAGGTCTGCGCTTTGGATAAGACGCACAAAGCATGTTGCAAACCTCTTTGTTTCATCCATGTGTTTGTGGATTATACCGTGCGATACGTATGACGTATTGTAACCTGTGATACATGCATGTGTATTGTAGCATCCGCTACACTTGATGTGAATTGTAATGTTTGAGACATGCATGTGTGTATATTGCAACACCCTGCACCCTGCACTACCAAGTGACAATTTATTAACTCGAAAGAGCCTCTGCTTTTAGCCGAAACGACACACACGCGCACACACACACACACACACACACTCGCACACACACATGCACACACACACACACGCGCGCACACACACACACACACACGCACACATGCACACACACACGCACACACACGCGGTTGAACCGCTTCCAAAAAGCGGGGGGCAAACATTATGAAGGAGTAGAATGCGCTGCCATCACAGTGAATTAAATCTCTGTTCCCCTCTCCAAAGTGCCGGGCTGAATGTTTTACACCGCCGGTGCGTGCCTCACAGCTCAGAGAGGTCTCGGGCTCTGAACTCTGAGCACCCTGTTAAGCTGCGAGCACGACGCCTCACCACTCCATTAAGGACGGATTACACGGGGGGGGCTGGGTCCGTAGGGGTTGTAGCCCGGCTGCCTCCACATGTTCAGAGGCATGGCGGGCGACCGAGGAATTAGGCCCTTGAGATCCCCGGGGCTGGGGGGAAAGTGCTCCCGCCCAAACGCACTGTAGCCTAACTAGCCCCCCGTTTCGACCAATCACGACGCAGTGTGGAAATGTATCCCCCCCCTTACCCGAAACATAAGACCAGCGTCACACTCTGTTGTGTACGTCCTGCCACTTAAAAATGCATCGTGTTGCGTCTTACACTCGCTGGCTTTGTTGCACACGGGGGAACGGGCTAACCTAACCCCAACTGTGTGCTCGGCACTCGGTCCTATCAACGTCCTTACTGTACCGACAGCGGCATATTGTTGTTCCTCTTTCTTCTGACAAATGTACTACTTATAGTAAGTCGCTTTGGATAAAAGCGTCTGCTGGATGCCCTGAATGTTAATGTGAGTGGTGGAATCATCTTGGTCGTGGGTCTCTTGATCCGGTCGCTCAAACTGGGGCGTAAGGGAACTCTGCTGCGTAAAGTGTAGTGTTCCCTTACCTCTCTCTCACACACACACACACACACACACACACACACACACACACACACACACACACACACACACACACACACACACACACACACACACACACACACACACACACACACACACACACACACACACACACACACACACTAAACCAAAGCGCGCTGATAATGAAGGTGTCGTTGACGGCATCACAAAGGCTCTACGCAAAACCGTGGCTCCGCGCGACCGTTGGGTATCTGTGCGATGAGGGCGATAGGGAGATGCTCCATCTCGTTGGCACGGCGACGGGGAGACACACGAGACCCGGGGAGGAAGTAGGAAAGTGGTTCACAGATTAGAGACACGATCCACTTCCTGTAGACCAGGAAGCCCCGACGCTATCTCCGGCCGAGATTTGAATAATGGCCAACGACCCGCTGCCCCCGTGACATCACCGGAGCCAGTTGGGCCCTTCAGAGTAAGAGCGCATCCTCAACTGGTTACGATGAACAGTCTAACAGCCCATAAGGCCTTTCAAAGTAAGAGCCTTCAAAGTAAGAGCCTTCAAAGTAAGAGCCTTCAAAGTAAGAGCCTGTCCTCAATGGTATATAGTCTACTTTGATAGATGGAAATATTACTGGATGGCAATCATCAGAATGTATGAATAATGTCATATTCAGGGAAGCACTTTGGGCGTATACTTTTATAAAATATGAAATTAGGGAGGGTCTTGTAATCTGTTAAAAACCACGGGACAGGCTTCCTCCTGATGCTGTGAAGGGCCCAGGCGCGGACCCTTACAGTAAACACCTTAATGATATACAGCTCTTTAGTTTATTTGCTTTTAGACATTCCTGGACGGTCCCACTTTGAGCCAAACTTGGACTCTTTCTCCGGTCCTCCCCCAGGGAGCGTCCGGGGTTCTACAGAGAGGATGAGCACATGAGGGATGAAGTACAAATGACTTTCATTAAGAAATCCCAGACCCCCCCCCCCCCCCCCCCCCCCCCCCCCCCCCCCCCTCATCCTTTTGATCGTCTGCCAGCAGAACATTTATGCTGATGAAATGCATAAATAAAGTTCCTAAATGATCGCTCTCCTCTCCCGGAGCGAGCGGAGCTGGAGAACTTCCAGACCAGACAACCACAATCTCCCCGAGTGCTCCTGAAAAGAAATGATTTAGCTGATGGCCGCCGCCGCCGCCGCCGCCTGATTTACTGTCCCCAACTTCCTGCAAGTAAAGTTGCAGACTGCGAGGTTTCTACCCCACGACGTCTGGGAGAAACACAAACACGTACTTTCTATAAATATAGAATATATATTATATATGTTAGTGTTTTAACGTCAACGCGAGAAAGGATTGATAGATTGTTTACACTTTAATGCCTGGCAGCGACTATGTTCTATGTTTAACTTGTACGTACATAGAGTATGTTTATGCTCCTTAATGCCATCATGAGGCCGGCAGCAGGCAGCCATCATGAGGGGGCTCCCAGGTCAGTCCGGGGCGCAGAGCTGAAATAACTTCATGTTGTCGTGCGGCTTGGCTGCTGCTATTCAGCCATTAACTCGTTCAGAGACCCCAATTAAACCGACGAAGGGTCTCTCCCCGGCAGAGCCCCCCGGTCCATGCTCTGGATCAGGTTCTTCATGCATTTATCTATTTATTTTACATTATTTTAGTTGTCTGGGTCAGTCACCAAAATAAGAGCTCATTATGCTGAGCCACCTGGGCATAGTCTGCCTCCCACCCCTCCCTCCCCTCTGTCTCCCACCTCCTCACCCACCCTCTCCCCTCTGTCTCCCACCCTCCCCTCTGTCTCCCACCCCCCTCCCCTCTGTCTCCCACCTCCTCACCCACCCTCTCCCCTCTGTCTCCCACCCTCCCCTCTGTCTCCCACCCTCCCTCTGTCTCCCACCCTCCCTCTGTCTCCCACCCCTCCCTCCCCTCTGTCTCCCACCTCCTCAACCCACCTCTCCCCTCTGTCTCCCACCCTCCCCTCTGTCTACCATCTCCTCACCCACCCTCCCCTCTGTTCTCCCTCCCTCCTCCCCTCTCCCCTCTGTCTCCCACCTCCTCCCCTCCCCCCTGTCTCCTCCCCCGTCCTCCCCTCCGTCTCCCCCCCCCCTCCCCCTCCCCTCTCTGTCTCCACCTCCCTCTCTGTCTCTCCACCTCCTCCCCTCCCCCCTCTGTCTCCCCCCCTCCTCCCCCCCCCTCCCCCCTCTGTCTCCCCGCCTCCTCCTCCCTTCCCCCCCCTGTCTGTCCCCACCTCCTCCCCTCCCCTCTCTGTCTCCCACCTCCTCCCCTCCCCTCTCTGTCTCCCACCTCCTCCCCTCTCCTCTCTGTCTCCCAGCTCCTCCCCTCCCAGGAGAGACCTCCCTCTCCCTCCCACTTCCCTAAGGAGGGGCCGTCCTCCCTCTCACTCCGTGTCTCCCCCCTGGAGGGAGTGGGGGGCCGAGCTGGGAGGAGGTCTCAGGTCTGATCCTCTCTGCAGGAGCAGCAGGCGATGGGGAGGGCCCACTGCGGCCCCCCAACACGCCACTGGGAGAGGCCCCGGGTTAAACTAGAGAACCACCCTCATGGTGGTCAGTGGTCTGCATCCGTACAGCGCCTTTCCAACCAGGGGCCCCTCAAAGCGCTTCACAACATCGCCCAACATTCACCCCTTCACGCACACATTCACACACCACGCAGGGCGACAGCCAGCCGGTCGGGAGCGGTCTGGGTGAGGTGGACTCGCTCGGGGACCCCTCGACGCTCACAGGTGGAACATAGCATGAGGACACACCTGGACGGGGGTTTGTTCCTCAGCAGGGTAAGAGACAGACAGGTAGGACTCAACGTGTAAGGGGGGGAGAGAGAGAGAGCGAGAGGGAGACAGACAGACAGACAGACAGACAGACAGACAGACAGACAGACAGACAGACAGACAGACAGACAGACAGACAGACAGACAGACAGACAGACAGACAGACAGGGAGAGGGAGAGGGAGAGCGAGAGCGAGAGCGAGGGAGAGAGAGAGAGAGGCAGTAGGCCTGATGACGGGGCGGTAGGACCTACGATGTAGCAGTGTTCGCAGTAGGCCTTCTTCTCCACGGCGTAGAAGGGCTTCCCCCTCAGCTTGGAGCTGCAGGTCCGGCACACGAAGCAGTCCACGTGGAACACCTGGTCCATGGCCGTGCAGCCAGTGCCCTCCCCCATCACGTTCTCCTCACACATGGCACAGCGGCCTGGGGAGGGGGGGGGGGAGGAGAGAGAGAGAGAGAGAGAGAGAGAGAGAGAGAGAGAGAGAGAGAGAGAGAGAAGAGAGAGAGAGAGAGAGAGAGAGAGAGAGAGAGAGAGAGAGAGAGAGAGAGAGAGAAAAGAAAGAGAGAGAGAGAGAAAAGAAAGAGAGAGAGAGAGAGAAAAGAAAGAGAGAGAGACAGAGAGACAGAGAGACAGACAGACAGACAGACAGACAGACAGACAGACAGACAGACAGACAGACAGACAGACAGACAGACAGACAGACAGACAGAGAGAGAGAGAGACAGAGAGAGACAGACAGAGAGGAAAAAGAGAGATACGGTGACAGGTAGACAGAGAGAGCAAGAGGGAGAGAGGGACGAGGGAAAAGAAAGACAGAGAGAGAGAGTACAGGGTCAGTACATTGTCCAGGTTCCTATAAAACGTTTAAATAACGATGCAACACTATCCCATCCACACGCCCGCAGTCTCTCCATGACAACCAGTCTGCTGATCAAAGGCTCTTCTGGAGGAGGCTCTGAACCCCAAAACCCCGTCTGGTTCCCAGTCCTGAGGCAGCCCCACCGGACTGGGAGATGACGATCTCCCAGTCCGACGTTCTCCGTGTCTTCAGCGCATTCATCTCCGCCAGATAGAGCAGAACAACAGAGAGGAATGGAACAATGGTAATGTTTATCTGCACTTATCTCCCCTCGCCAGAAGTGTGGGAAACAATTAAGAAGAGCTCAGCACTGATGGAAATCTGTAGCAAAACTTTCGGGGGGGAATTTCTGGCTTCGTGACTTCAGAATGGGGTTCTCTTTGTGTTTTATGGCGTTTGAGATTTATTTTTTTTGTTATCTGGTCTTAATTGTGAGCGTGTCGTAACCGTTGACAACCACGGCCTCGCTCACCTTACGCCTTCAGAGAGTGTTAAGAGACAGAGAGAGAAGGAGAGACAAAGAGTGACAAAGAGAGAGACAGAGACAGAAAGGGAAACAAAAAGAGAGAGAAAAAACGAGACAGAGAGAGACAGAAAGGGCGAGCGAGAGAGCGAGAGAGAGCGAGACAAAGAGTGACAGAGTGAGACAGAGACACAAAGAGACAAAAAGGAAGACGGAGAGAGAGACGGAGAGAGTGAGAGAGCGAGAGAAAGAGTAAGAAAGAGAGAGAGAGAGCGAGACGGAGAGAGTGAGAGAGCGAGAGAGCGAGAGACAGAGAGTGTGAGAGCGAGAGAGAAAGAAAGAGAGAGAGAGCGAGAGAGCGAGACGCGAGAGAGAGAGAGACAGAGAGAGAGACAGAGAGCGAGTGAGAGCGAGAGAGTAAGAAAGAGAGAGCGAGAGCGAGAAAGAAAGAGAGAGATGTGTTGAGATCTCGACTCGTCCCAATTCAAGAGCACACACTAATCCCACTCTTTCCATTTCCAAAAAAAACACGATAAGGAGGATTAAACTATCATTATGCCACATTAAAGACGCGACGTACGTCGCAAAAGCTCAACGTGGACAACATCTATTTTTAAAATAAAAAAGTTGAGCGGATTTGCGATAACCGCACAACTTTAGACGCACAACCGAATCTGTGCGTGGCGGCGTGGCGGCGGCGGCGGCGGCGGGGGGCTGATAGGACGGCCCAGGGACGGTTACGGGCCATTGCATTTGAATATCTTTCATTGAGTTGAAGATATCTTTAATTGAGTTTAACATGTCCATAACTCAATACCAACTTATCTTCAACCCAATTAATAACACTGACAATTTAATTAGCGGTATCTTACAATAAGACGGTTTTGAGAGATATCTGACAATGTTTTCGTCTTCTTCTTCTTCTTAACTCGTGGTGGAGATACCATCTCCTGGAGGGAGCATGATATATGAAATTAATTTGGGTTTATTCTGTGAATCTGTTCTTCCTTCGCGGCGGTGATAGACACGTCGCTCTGAATAGACGGGGTTCAGCGCCCCGCTCCGAGGGCAGACAGACGGGCGCCGGCAGACAGACGGGAGCGTTGAGAGGGCCCGGGCTCCGGCGGGGTTGAGGGTACTCGCTGAGATCTGCTCCTTCTGCCAGTATGTCCCTCTGCCTGTCTGTCCCTCTGCCAGTCTGTCCCTCTGCCTGTCTGTCCCTCTGCCTGTCTGTCCCTCTGCCTGTCTGTCCCTCTGCCTGTCTGTCTGTCTGTCCCTCGCTCCTTTGAGAACCGGCTCTTTGTTTAACAGTTGATCATTTCAGATAAAGTGTTATTTTATCATATTTTTTTAATCTAGTTTAATGTGTGTATATACTGTAGTAGGTGTATAACGCTGTCTGGGCTCTTTTTTATGTGCCTTATAAATACTTTTTACTTACTTACTTACTATATATACATCAATACATTTTTTGCCAGATATTACATTCAGTTGCTATGATACCAAGGAAAAAAATTGATAGAAAATGTATACAGATATAATGAGTTTATGTATAATTTGATACATACGATAAAATCGAATGAAAATAACACTGTGGATAGCCAGGGGTCACCTACGGTAACCACGAGAGTCAGTGTGTGTGTGTGTGTGTGTGTGTGTGTGTGTGTG
Source organism: Melanogrammus aeglefinus (assembly GCA_900291075.1). NCBI lineage: Eukaryota > Metazoa > Chordata > Actinopteri > Gadiformes > Gadidae > Melanogrammus > Melanogrammus aeglefinus. The sequence continues at coordinate 116,144 of OLKM01000198.1, forward strand.
TGTGTGTGTGTGTGTGTGTGTGTGTGTGTGTGTGTGTGTGTGTGTGTGTGTGTGTGTGTGTGTGTGAGAGAGGAAAAAGGGAAGGGTAGGGGCCCTCAGACAGCACTAGGGGCCCCAGTAGACAGTTTACATGACTATATGAAAACTGGAACATATTTAATGTGCACGCTCCAAAACTCACACACACACCGACACACAAAAACAGACTGTGTGTTCCTTCACACCCCATGTTGACACAAACACAGGTTCTACCTCTGTTGCTTCACACCTGCTGTCAGCACACACACACACACACACACACACACACACACACACACACACACACACACACACACACACACACACACACACACACACACACACACACACACACACACACACACACACAGGCCTGTAGTGTGTGTAGAGTGATACTTCACTAGACAGTGTACATATTATTGTTTCACATATTATTAATATTGCACATACAATCTTCTTACTTCAATTGTTTAACCCTTTTGTATTTCTACTCCTGTGTTGTCCTGTATGCTGGGCGGCCTCCACTGGACCGTGTGTAAACCATGGCCTCCGACTGGGAGCTCTGGTCTGGTGTGTGTATCAGCGCGCAGGCCCTTGGCATGCATGCTCACACTGTAGGATTTATAAGTTCAGTATACCGTTGCTTTTTAATGTGGGTTCTGCTTTCATGTGATGTTCTCATTTTATTCTTTTGAAATATTACGAATTGATTTCTTTTTATCCGTCTAATCTTTTTTTAGACATTATCTTCAAGCACTTTATTAAATTCTTAAGGACCTTCTGCTTTTCTTTAACCCATCAAAGCACTTTGCCAGAAATATTTTATCAAAAAGTGACACACAGACGGAATTTATATTGTAATTAATATTATCATTAATTATTATTATTACGCATTTTTATTCAAGTTATTATTATCAATAATTATTATCGCAATTATTTATCGTGACGTTGAGATGGAATTTCTAACCTATGCTCTGGGAGCTAGGCTAACGTGATCTAAGCTAAGAGGATTGATGATTAAATTATTCTGCAACAAATGAAAACGTAGCACCACACTCATGTGGGAGGGGGGAGAGAGAGGGAGGAGGGAGGGAGGGAGGAGGGAGGGAGGGAGGGAGGGAGGGAGGGAGGAGGGAGGGAGGGAGGGAGGGAGGGAGGTTCATCTACACTCTTCTTCCCTTTATTCCTTGGCCTTTAGAAGTCTCTTCTGCTACAGAGTCAAAGTGGAGGGACTGGAGAGAGATTGTCTTCACAGGCCCCAGCGACGAAGAGGAGGAGGAAGAGGAGGAGGAGGAAGAGTGGAGGGGGGGGGGGGGGGGTAAGAATGTTTAATTGGATAAAAGGCAGAGATTAAAGAAGCCTTGACTCTGTCCCATGAATCATTGATTTCTAAAGTATTTGTAGTGGCAGTGAGCTGCTGTCGTTTGATGGAGGGGGGGCGGGGGGTTGATGGAGGGGGGGGGGGGTGTTGATGGAAGGGGGGGGGTTGATGGAAGGGGGGGTGGTTGATGGGAGGGGGGGGGGGGGCCTGTTGAGCAGCGGAACGCCTCAGATTTCCCCGCCGCCGTCGCCTTTGTGTCGTCGCGGCGTGAGATCGCGGCGGCTTGAAAGGCGCGGGAACGCACTCAGCGCACAACTTGATCTTACATCGTCGCAAATCAAAGACGGAGCGTGTAGACGAGACGCGCGCGCACCAGACGCGCCGCGCAGGAGAGAGGAGCCACACAACTTGGTTTTCGGCTTCTCTCGTTTCTCTCTCCCGCACACCAAACTTTTCACACCGGGCCCGCTGAAGAACCCGATCCGGCTGCCGCCACCGTTACGAAAGCCAGAGGCGGAAGCAGACACCCGCTGGCGGATCCCGAACTAATAAAAGACCCGCGCAGAATCCATTCCGGGACCGTTCTGAGGTGCAGGGTGTGCTGGGATTAAAGGCGGTGGTAGGTGATAGATGTGGCTGAAGGCGGCGCTGGGTGTGATGGTTGTTTCCACAGCGGTGACTGTAACTCTGAACCCCGACGACCAGGTGTCAACAAGCCTCCGTCGCTCTCCGCTCTCCCGCTTTAGAGAACAACCTCGTAGCGGTCGTACCGCGATGGGTGTTCAAAGGGAAAACTGCGACAAGTGAGAACCCATTTCCTCCACACTTGTCTAGCGTGACGCTCCAGGCCTGTGGGTTTGACACCCTCGGTTCTCCCCCCCCCCCCACCACAGCTCGACCCCCTCCCCTCGCCCCCTCTGGCCTCACAACATCGCCATAGCGATCAGCTGCCACGGCGACGGAGGAGAGGAGAGGTGAAGAGAGGCCGGAGAGCATCACTGTGCTCGTAGCGTCAGGCCCCTGGGGGAGGAGGGGGGAGACGAGTTGAGACAAAAACAGAGGGAGGGAGAGAATGAGTGGAAGGGAGACCGATGGAGAGACAGGGAAGAGAAGGAGGGAGGAGGGAGACAGAGGGAGACGGAGACGGAGGGAGAGGCCAGGGGTCGTGTCTCTGCAGGAAGGTGCATGTTGGAACATGTACCCAGTGGACATTATGCACACATTGGCCCTAGTGCCCGGGCTCTCTCTAGGCGCCAGCCCCCCCTCTGACCCCTCACACGTCCCCCCCGTCCCGTTCGTTACTGTGGGACGTGGGACGTCAGACGCTCCCCAGCCCAAGAGCTCCATCGACGGGCGAGACCTAGCGCAGCGTAGCCTAACACGTAGCATGTAGCGCTAGCAGGGCCTGGCACGCCAGCTGATCTGGAGAGGCCCCGGTCTGACCTAGCATGGAGGGGGGGGGGGGTGGTGTTCACCTCGAGTGAACCACAGACAAAACGTCATTGTGCGGGGAGACCACAGACAAGAGAGGAGAGAGACGAGAGAGAGAGAGAGAGACGGGCAGAGAGAGAGAGAGAGAGACAGAGACAGAGACAGAGACAGAGAGAGAGAGAGAGAGAGTGAGCGAGCGAGCGAGCAGGGGGGGGGGGGGGGGTTAGCATGAGGTCAGCACACACTGCCTTCAGCAGAGGGAGAGAGGGCCAATGGTTGGCCAAGCAGAGTGTTGGGAGGATCAGGAATAGGAGATAGAGGAGGAAAGGAGGAGAGAAGGATGGAGGAGATAGAGGAGATAGAGGAGGAGAGGAGGAGAGATAGAGGATGGGGGGGTGTTTGCGCAGAGCTTCAGGTAATCAACCAAATGGAGCTGACACGCTTGTCAACATAATGACATTTGTAATAAAAATGAAGCATCACACTGTGAGGGGTTAGACAGTACAGAGACAGGACATTAAGGAGCAGGTAGGGGTTAGACAGTACAGAGACAGGTCATTAAGGAGCAGGTAGGGGTTAGACAGTACAGAGACAGGTCATTAAGGAGCAGGTAGGGGTTAGACAGTACAGAGACAGGTCATTAAGGAGCAGGTAGGGGTTAGACAGTACAGAGACAGGTCATTAAGGAGCAGGTAGGGGTTAGACAGTACAGAGACAGGTCATTAAGGAGCAGGTAGGGGTTAGACAGTAGACAGAGACAGGTCATTTAAGGAGCAAGTAGGGGTGTTAGACAGTACAGAGACAGGTTCACTAAGGAGCAGGTAGGGGTTAGACGGTACAGAGACAGGTCATTAAGGGAGCAGGTAGGGGGTTAGACAGTACAGAGACAGGTCATTAAGGAGGCAGGGTAGGGGGTTAGACAGTAACAGAGACAGGTCATTAAGGAGCAGGTAGGGGTTAGACAGTACAGAGACAGGTCATTAAGGAGCAGGTAGGGGTTAGACAGTACAGAGACAGGTCATTAAGGAGCAGGTAGGGGTTAGACAGTACAGAGACAGGTTATTAAGGAGCAGGTAGGGGTTAGACAGTACAGAGACAGGTCATTAAGGAGCAGGGTAGGGGTTAGACAGTACAGAGACAGGTCATTAAGGAGCAGGTAGGGGTTAGACAGTACAGAGACAGGTCATTAAGGAGCAGGTAGGGGTTAGACAGTACAGAGACAGGTCATTAAGGAGCAGGTAGGGGTTAGACAGTACAGAGACAGGTCATTAAGGAGCAGGTAGGGGTTAGACAGTACAGAGACAGGTCATTAAGGAGCAGGTAGGGGTTAGACAGTACAGAGACAGGTCATTAAGGAGCAGGTAGGGGTTAGACAGTACAGAGACAGGTCATTAAGGAGCAGGTAGGGGTTAGATAGTTCCCCTACCTGCGCCTTAACGACCTTCCTAAGGGGGTCACATGCTGTGCGATACAGGAGGGTAACACAGAGTACAGCTGGGCGATTAATCGTTTTTTTTTTTAAAGGTAATTCGAATTTATGCTCATAATCGAATTTTTTTAAAAAAAATACATATATTTTTTAAAGATTAAAATGTCAACATAAAAAAAGTGAGTGTTTAGAGTTTGGTTAAATTCTGTGGCAAACTAATTTTGCTGTTGCTAATCATTGTTAAATCCTCAAATAAAATCTGAACTTAAAAATTGGAATATTTGTCATTTATAGAGGCCACATTTTTAGGACAAATGGCCCAGCCCTACTACAGAGGTACTGAAGGTAGATCCTATCACACACACACACACACACACACACACACACACACACACACACACACACACACACACACACACACACACACACACACACACACACACACACACACACACACACACACACACACACACACACAGGCACGCACACACACCCTCATGTCATTTGATTCTATATCTGTATTCCAGTTCTACAGTTACTCTATGCTTTATAGTTACATGTTGTATACTTATGTGGTTCTAGTTCCATCTTTTGATATTCTACAGAACCATATATTGTTGATATCGTTCTTTAGCTATATGTTCTATGTTCTACAGTTCAATATTCCATGGTTCTATAGTTGTAAGATTCTGTATTTATATAATTGGATAGTTGAAGGTTTTGTTGATCTGCATTCTGTGGTTCTGATGTTCTGTGATGTTACGGTTCATGTGTGGAACACACACATGCCAGACACCGGAGTGTGCGTGTGTGTACATTTTAACGCGAGAGTGTGTGTACGTGTTCGTTTGAAAATGTTTGCGAGTGTGTGCATGTGTACATTTTATGGATGTGCACACATGCTTTGTAACGTGTGGCTGTGATTGTTTTCTAATGTGTGTGTGTGTGTGCGAGTGTGTGTGTGCATGTTTTCTAATTAGTGTGTGTGTGTGTGTGTGTGTGTGTGTGTGTGTGTGTGTGTGTGTGTGTGTGTGTGTGTGTGTGTGTGTGTGTGTGTGTGTGTGTGTGTGTGTGTGTGTGTGTGTGTGTGTGTGCGCGCAGTGGAGGGAGGGAGAAGGGTTAAAACATTTGATTCTGACACACGTCTGCGTGTTGTGACATGAAGATGCACATCAGAACGCCGAGAGAGAGCACTTTGCTGAGGGCGACTTGTGTAATATGCAAATTAACACGAATATCTAGGACAATGCACCGCGTTGTCTCAACAGAAACACTGTTAACATGTTCACTTGTTCAGCATTAATGCTCACTTGTGCACTACAACTATGTTCACTTGTTCACTATAATTATGTTCACTTGTTCACTATAATTATGTTCACATGCTCAGCATTAATGCTCACTTGGTCACTGATCATATGTTCACTTGTTTACTGCTATTATTTACACTTGTTCACATTAATATGTTCACTTGTTCATTTCTAACAAGTTCACTTGTTCACGATTAATTTGCTCACCATTAACATGTTCATTCGTTCACGTTCACTTGTTCACTATTAACATGTCCTACTCGGGAGGAGAGCGTCTCCTGGTGCCCTTGTTGCCGTGGCGTCTCCTGGTGACGCTGTTGCCGTAGCGACTCCCGGTGACCTTGTTGCCGTGCGCGGCTCTGGCCCGAGCCGAGCGGCGCTGGCGCTCGCTCCATGCGAGGCGTCTTATGACTTATGAAAGCTGGTCCTGCTGGCGTTAAGAGACGGTGGGGGGGGGAGCCAGCGTTTTCCCGCCGTTAAGCTCATTAAACATGGACGGCCCCCACGCGGACACGGCTTTAATTACCAATGACTGAGCCTCAAACCGCTATTAACATCACAGGAGGACTCGGCTGATGAAGGGCCTCCCTGGATGAATGAATGAATATGGATCTCCTGACGCGCTCCGTACTGCAGGACGCGTGCCTCTTCAGAGCTCCACGGCGCGTCAGTCTCAGAGTTGAAGCGGGGAACAGTTCAGAGTGTATCACACGCGTCCGGATCACCGCCACCAACGGTGAATAATGCAGCGCCTCCCGTCCTCTCAATTATTCAACTTTATTTTTACTTTATTAATTTCTGACGAAAAAATAATAATGTTCTCCTCCACGTTCTCCCGTCCTCGCGAACGTTCTCAGGTCACCTCAGGACAACAAGGAGAATGTTCTTCTCGTGAGGACCGGAGAACGTTCTCCTCGTTCTCCTTATGGTTCCTGAGGAAGGAGAACGTTCTCCTCGTTTTCCTTATGGTTCCTGAGGAAGGAGAACGTTCTCCTCGTTCTCCTTATGGTTCCTGAGGAAGGAGAACGTTCGCCTCGTTCTCCTCATGGTTCCTGAGGAAGGAGAACGTTCTCCTCATTCTCCTTATGGTTCCTGAGGAAGGAGAACGTTCTCCTCGTTCTTCTCTGGAGAACTCTTTGGTGTTCCATTAGGTTTCCACAGACGCACCACACCTATGCTCCCTAACCAGATCCAACTGACGGAGGGTGACATCTGGAGAGGCTCGCTGGCCTTCCTCAAACCTAATCTGGAGCTGGAGACCAGAAGCAACCTAGAACTGCTGCAGAACTGCTGAGAACCACTGCAGACGTATGGACCTCTGGACCAATGAAAACCAACGATTAAGTTCCTCTGGACCAATGAAAACCAACGATTAAGTTCCTCTGGACCAATGAAAACCATCGATTAAGTTCCTCTGGACCAATGAAAACCATCGATTAAGTTCCTCTGGACCAATGAAAACCAACGATTAAGTTCCTCTGGACCAATGAAAACCATCGATTAAGTTCCTCTGGACCAATGAAAAACATCGATATAAGTTCCTCTGGACCAATGGAAACCCAGATTAAGTTCCTCTGGACCAATGAAAACCACACGATTAAGTTCCTCTGGACCCAATGAAAACATTCGATTAAGTTCCTCTGGACCAATGAAAACCAACGATTAAGTTCCTCTTGACCAATGAAAACCAACGATTAAGTTCCTCTGGACCAATGAAAACCAACGATTAAGTTCCTCTGGACCAATGAAAACCAACGATTAAGTTCCTCTGGACCAATGAAAACCATCGATTAAGTTCCTCTGGACCAATGAAAACCAACGATTAAGTTCCTCTGGACCAATGAAAACCAACGATTAAGTTCCTCTGGACCAATGAAAACCAACGATTAAGTTCCTCTGGACCAATGAAAACCAACGATTAAGTTCCTCTGGACCAATGAAAACCAACGATTAAGTTCCTCTGGACCAATGAAAACATCAGATTAAGTTCCTCTGGACCAATGAAAACATCAGATTAAGTTCCTCTGGACCAGTGACGGCCGGGTTCCCCTTGGTGGCTCGTCAAGGGCCGCAGCAACACCAACACAATTTAACTTTGACAAGAGAACGAGGAAGATCCGGTCCAGTTACGAATCCTAAATCTCAGCCCTACATTTGTACCTCATTTAGATAATTATAGCCTGGGGGGCTTTTACCAAGCACCCCCCCCCCCCCCCCCCACCACACCACCATCTCCCTGGAACTCCGACCGCAGTACAAACGAGACGCAGGAACAGGGGTTCAGTCCGACAGATTGATAGTGATTACAAAGGGTTCCGCTGTCGGACAGAGGGGAGGCCGGGGAAGGGGGGTCCCCAAAGAGAGCCTTCAGCATGGAAAGCAAACTTTACGTTATTCAGCTGGGGATTGGCTGAGGAGCATCTAGTGAACTACACTGGACGCTTCTCCCGGATAATGAGCCTCCACTACGGTATTGTACTCTTCATCCTCCCCACCACCCCCCCCCCCAACCTCTATTTTCATCACCTCCTTTTTGCTCCATATCCTCCTCCTCCTCCTCTTCCTCTACGTCATCCCTCCTCTCTCCTCCTCCCCTTCTTCCATCGCTACTCCTGGTCATTCATCTGATGCCCAACACAAAGCTCTCTCTCTCCCTCTCCATCTCTCCCTCTCTCTCTCTCTCTCTCTCTCTCCCCCTCTCTCTCTCTCTCTCCCTGAGTCTCCCTTCCTCTCTCCCTCTCCATCTCCATCTCTCCCCCTCTCTCTCTCTCTCCCTTCCTCTGAGTCTCTCTCTCCCTGAGTCTCCCTCTTCCCCTCTCCCCCTCTCTCTCTTCCTCTCTCTCTCTCTCCCCCTCTCTGAGTCTTTCTCTCCCCTGAGTCTCTCTCTTCCTCTCTCTCCCTCTCTGAGTCTCTCTCTCCCTCTGTCTCTCTTCCTCTCTCTCCCTCTCTTCCTCTCTCTCTCCCTCTCCATCTCTCCCCTCTCTCTCCCTCTCTGAGTCTCTCTCTCCCTCTCCATCTCTCCCTCCTCTCTCCATCTCTGAGTCTCTCTCCCTCTCCATCTCTCCCCCTCTCCATCTCTCTCTCCCTCTCCATCTCTCCATCTCTCCCCCCCTCTCTCCCTCTCTCCCCCTCTCCATCTCTCCCCCCCTCTCTCCATCTCTCCCCCTCTCTCTCTCCATCTCTCCCCCTCTCTCTCTCCATCTCCCTCTCCCTCTCTCTCTCTCCCTCTCTCCCTCTCTGAGTCTCTCTCTCCCTCTCCCTCTTTCCCCCTGTCTCTCTCTTTCTCTCCCTCAGTGGATGTGGGGTGTTGGGGCAGGTGATGTGTGTGGTGAGGCTTGTGCTAGCGGCGGTGGTGTTGATAGGGGAGGTGGTGTTGATAGGGGAGGTGGTGCCTAGGGTCAGGGGTAGAGTGGAGGAGGTCTATATGGGGGTCAACAAGGGGGCTTTATGCCTGGGTGAACGTGGGGGGGGGGGGGGGAGACCTACAGAGCTAGACCAGCAGCTTGGACTAAAACCAGACAGAGAGCGCCCCGATGGGAGAGCATAGGAAAGGAATGGGAATATTTTAAAAAGGATGTCACTTCACCTTAAAAAAGGTCCCTGGTCCCCTTAAAAAGCTTGGACTAAAACCAGACAGAGAGCGCCACGATGGAGAGCATAGGAAAGGATGGAATATTTTAAAAGGATGTCACTTCACCTTAAAAAGGTCCCTGGTCCCCTTAAAAACACCTTATCTTATCGTCAGTCCTCAATATTCAATATTGAAGCAATTCTATATTGGACGTGTGGGAGTGTGACATTTTTATTTGATATAAAAAAAATAAAAATAAACGATTCATAAACTTGTCGGATGTTCAATGTCGAACATCCGTTGTGAGGACGTCAAGTACACGACTCTCATTTATTTATCAAACCTAATATTCACAGGTGCCCCTTCACTCACCTCTCCTCTCTCCTGCAATCACGCCGTCATTACCATACGTTCTCCCAACTGTCACAAAGCGCGCCGCACCACGGCCGCCGCACCACGCCTCAACCCACCCCCGCCGCCAAAGTAATGGCTCCCGGGAGAGTTAGCCATGAACGACGTGTTATTGGAGTGCAAGGGGCGCTTTAAATTTGAAATATAGACTTGAAATTGGAATTTCGTTCCATCCTGGAAGTTGTCATTCCGTCTCGAAACTAAACTAAAAACAGATGAATCAGCTGTGACGGCCCCCGGGGCCCCAAACGGTTTTGAAAAAAGGCGGAAAATTTGTGAGGAGCAAAAGCACATGAACCCACTGCGACGCCACGTTGTTTACTCCCGCAGGTTGACAGTTTTGTGCTTCTCAAAATATCTGCAGAGAGGAATTATGACATTTAAAGCGCCACAGGCCTTCATTTGTCTTCCCAATCCGCCGCTTATCCTTTGATAGTCAACGCGCCGTCTTGAAACCAGACTAACGGCGGCTCCAGGTTCGCTCATTAAAAGTCCAGCCCGGGTCTTTGAGTCAACCGACCCCGGGATTGTCCCTAATCCGTCACACCGACCGGGTCGGCCGACGGATTTGAACCCCGGGGCCGAGGGTAAACCGTGGACCGCACCGGATCGCCTTTTGGTCCGGGAGCGGATGCGTCTGTCAGGCTGTCAGACATCCCGCCCGCGTGTGCGTTCCTCTTCCACTTAACATGGAAATGGAGGCAGCGGCGGGCGAACAGTTTTCCCGCCCGCCGACATGCCTGGCGCCGCTCGCTGCAGAATAAATCGGCCGCGTTCGCACTCGGCTGTGCCGCGCCCCCCAAAGCCACTCAGAAGACACTTTACATGTCATGCCTCACATGTCACGGCGCACACGTCGCGCCTGATGCTCGCACGCTGACTGGCGGCGGCAAAAAAAAGGGCAAGGACTCAACCCCGCAACCGTCGGGCAGAGAGAGAGACGGGCACTTGCTCAAGGACGTCCACCGACGCTTTGGCCGGGGATTGAACCGGCGACGGCTGCAGGTGGCGGAGGTTCATCAGAGGTGCTTCATGGGGACCAGACGAAGGTCTGGTCCCCATGAAGCACCTCTGATGAACCTCCGCCACCTGCAGGAGGTTCATCAGATGTGCTTCATGGGGACCAGACCTTCCGGGGACCCCCACCAGGAGGAAGGGGCCCGGTGGGTCCTCACAGTGGAGGCTCAGTCGAAGAGAGAGTGTGTGGTCAATGGTCTGCATTTAAACAGCAGACCATCAAAGCGCTCTACAGTTCTGCTATGGGAGGGCAGATAGTGTTTATGGAATGTAAAAAGCACTCTGATTGGCTTAGGATCTAGCCAATGAGGGCCCAGCGATTCAGCAGCGTTTGGATAGTATTTTAAGATACCACAATCCGGCCAAAATATGATTATGCTAGGAGGCTAACGATATGAAGTCGTGGGAGATTGCAGACTTATGATAACATATTTGCCGGTGCGTTATCTTAAAATAAAGAATAAAGTTTAAAAGTGTGTCTACTCAGTGAATGTTGTGTGACTCCCTACCCAGTGCGGGCCGGGTTATACGCTGTGTAGGGCGGTCGACGCAAGCAGAGACCACTCGGACCCCCGGACCCTCCCACGTTGGGGGGCGTCCAGCCTCCCATCGTATTAAACCCTGATCCGCTCTTCTTCCCGGGCCCGTGGCGGGCTCCGGCGGTGATCAGCTTGTTACAGCGGATCCAATAAACACAGTGTTTACCCTCTGGAGACGCAGCGTTCGGAGGGTTTGAAGTGTGCGGTGAAACCCGATAACCGAGCGAGTGTGAACAGAGGAGAGGGAGGGGTTGAAAGAAGGCCATTATCGTTCATTACCGCGCTGCTGTGTTCTCCGCCGTTTGTGGTACGAGTAATGGCTCGACGCGGCAGGTTATTATTCTGTTGCTATGGAAACCACCCATATCCATATCCATACGAGGACAATGCAGAATGCAGAAGTTCTCGCCTATTTGTTATACTAAATATACACGCACACGTCGCCAAGGCATCAATCTCCTAGGACCCCGAGTTATAAACAAGGCCAAAAAATACTCTTACAATAAAATGGAAAATAATCATTTGGATATTCTATACTTGACATGTCTCTGTACTCAGCCTCTAACCCCTACCTGTAGCCTCAGCCTCTAACCCCTACCTGTAGCCTCAGCCTCTAACCCCTACCTGTAGCCTCAGCCTCTAACCCCTACCTGTAGCCTCAGCCTCTAACCCCTACCTGTAGCCTCAGCCTCTAACCCCTACCTGTAGCCTCAGCCTCTAACCCCTACCTGTAGCCTCAGCCTCCAACCCCTACCTGTAGCCTCAGCCTCTAACCCCTACCTGTAGCCTCAGCCTCTAACCCCTACCTGTAGCCTCAGCCTCTAACCCCTACCTGTAGCCTCAGCCTCTAACCCCTACCTGTAGCCTCAGCCTCTAACCCCTACCTGTAGCCTCAGCCTCTAACCCCTACCTGTAGCCTCAGCCTCTAACCCCTACCTGTAGCCTCAGCCTCTAACCCCTCTACCTGTAGCCTCAGCCTCTAACCCCTACCTGTAGCCTCAGCCTCTATCAGGGCTCATCTGGGGTCCTACAGGTTTGGGGTTCAGTTGAACCTATAGGAGCCCAATGTGGTGGAACAGGTCCCGCCCCTTAGTGTTGAAACGGCGTTCCTACCGAAGAACTCCTCGGTGGGGGGGTTCTCCATGTCGAACAGCATCTTCTTGGTGAGGCGCTCCAGTTCATCCTCGGGACGGCCGCCGGCCGGGACGCCCTGCAACCAGAGAACATCAGCACTCGTTAAGGCTGGGAAAGATACACGCTAGCTCGTTAGTGCAGCGATGCACTGACAGGTTAACTCGTTAAGTCTAACGACGGAAGTCTAGCTTGGAGAGTCACTCCAGCGACAAGTCTACAAGCTTGCTTGTTAGCGTAGTAATGCACTACGGGCTCACTCGTTAACTCTGGCACAGACACAAGCTAGCTCGTTAACGTTGTCATTCAGTGATTGGTTGCCAGATCAAGCAGACCAGTTGTGGATCGTGCTTTCATTCTTCAAGGCTTGCAGATCCCGTCCAAACATCCGTACCGGTTCTTATCCGGCCCCACAGAAACACAGAAGCCCTCTGTCGTTTCCCTCAAAGACACAAAGATACCCCTCACTCCCTTCGGGACAAAGTTCAACATAAACCCTCCATATATTATACTAGTTAGCAGCTAGCGGGACTAGCTCTACATTCGTTAATCACCCGGCGGTAATTAAAACGCAGAGCCGCGCGGTCCTCAATTAGCGGCCTCCCCAAGCATGGCGCGCCGTGGAGGACGCATGCGTCTGAACTCAAAGGCTACGAGGGAACCTTGACGGGCTGTTCCCCCCCCAGCGGTGCTCAGAGGACCGGCTCCCCCTAATTAAACATTCATTTGAGGTTCTGCCGCCTCGCGCTCCCCTGCTGGACCCTCCGACCCTGGCCCTCCCCACGGCGGAGCCCGGCGCGAGGCCTTCTGCACCCCCCCCCCACCCCCCCACTGAAGACCTCCAGGCCGCTGCGGCAGCGGGCTGCGGCAGCGGGCTGCAGCAGCGAGGAAACAGACCCTGAACACCCCCTTAGACGATTGAAATAAACGAATGGAAAAACGCTGATGGGGAAAGACAATGGAGGACGAGGAGGAGAGATCATTTGTCTTCCTGCTCACATCCTTCGAGGTCTCGGGCGAGGCCGGGGAGGAACGCCAGAGGAGCAGAGGGGGATGAGTACGGCAGTGTGTTCCCACGCGGTGGTTCACAGCCCCGTGGTGTCGTCCACAGAGGGCCCGGTTCAAAGCCTGCTCTCTGTGCTCGGGGCTGGTTTGCCGTTATGTTATCGAAGCCGTCTGTGTCGTTCGAGCACAGAGCACCCCACACTGAGATGTGTTGTTGGCCTTTTTGCTGTCAATCATCCACAGCCAGCCCCTCCCACCCGCGTCAGGCCCCGCCCCCTCCCACCTGTGTGTTTGAGGTTACCTGGGCCTTATACCTGCCACGGCCTCACCTTTATTTAATTTCATTAGTCTTCCCCTTCGTACCCTTTAATCATTCCGTTATTGAGTCAAAACCACCTCATGCTTTGTTTGTGTGTCTTCATCCTCAATAAACTATTAATCACCATGTTTGTGTTCCTTTGTTTTCAATGCCACACATTAAGGGTGCATATGTTGTGTAAAGCCCTCGATATAATAGCAGTCTGATGGATCGACTGACTGACCTTTGACCCTCCCCCCCCCGGGTCGACAACGTTAGCTTAATCCAGGGGCTAGCATCGATGCTGCACAAGGTTTGATTTCCAATAGGCTAATGCAACCGCAGGTCTGACCTTTACGGCTGGAGCGCATTGTGCCGACCGGGAGCGGGCTGGGTGTCGCTGGCCTGTCTGGGTCGGTCCTGGATTTATCCAAGGATTACGGCGCGCCACCGGGGATCCAGGCAGTCAATACGGGAGCGAGGGCCGGGCGAGGGGGTGTGGGTGTTTATCACTTGGAGTGAGGCAGAGTTGCAAACACAAATTGCGTCTGCCTTTCTGAGAGACTGCATGAAGCGCCCAACCTGCAACGGGTAATTTACTATCGACTACAATTTAGTAATTGAGTGAAGTCTAGGTTTTTCCTGCATAGAGGAGTGTTTGGCGCATCCCCTCCCCCCCCCGCCACAATGAGGTTTGAGCCAGGACCAAAATAAAATCCCCAGAGACCAAATAATACAAATCTAAAATAAAAATAGCAATTCAAATCCCCTCTGAATAACCATTTATCAACGCAGTGTTGAACAAGCAGAACAAAACCGCCTTCCTTATTTGACTTATTTTTCTATTGACTACAACCCGCCACCGACCCAGACAGAGTAAATGGTAAATGGACTGCATTTATACGGCGCTTCTCTAACCAGTGGCCACTCAAAGAGCTTTGCAATACTACCTAACATTCACCCATTCATGCACACATTCACACACCGACGGCGATGTCAACCACGCAAGGCAGCTCGTGAGGAGCAGTCAGGGTGAGGTGCCTTGCTCAGGGACACCTGGACACTCTGGGCTCAGGGATTCGACCTCAGCAACCTTCCTGCTCTCTGGTCAAACGCCCAGCAGAAGGGTTCCTCTGTGTTCCTCTGTGCTCAGGAGCGCTCTACCTCCTGAGCCACATGCCGCCCCACGGGAAGAGTACGTGATGAAGATGAAGGTTTTGGAGAACAGCCTTCCAATCAGATCACCTGTGAGGTAAGTTTGAGAGACATTCTGCTTATTTCCTTCGTATTGGTATGAGGGAGTGTGTGTGGATGATGACTGGTTTGAGCAGCCTCACCTGGCCCGAGGCGGACTCGGTGAGGCTGCTTAAACCATGCATCCTCAACACACACCCACATAGTAGTATACTCATAGATGAATCCCTGTGTAGTTCTCCTACTCTGGATTGCCTGTCACTGAAGAGTTACAACACTGACACCACCCCCCACTCAGACGACGTCTCATCATCGTTAAAAAGTCTCACAGATGCCCAGTAAACACACACTGACTGCCTTATGATTCATCAGCGGGAGCAAATCACTAAGGGCGTAGTACAGCGATGCTCTTATGCGCACCGGAACGTTGATATTCCTGGCCCATGTTCATAGGGTCAAAACTATTTGAGTGGAAGAAGATGCACCAAAGTACACAATAACAAAAGCCTGATGAATACAAAAGGATAAAGTTGGGGTCACAAACCCCAACTTTAGTCACGGATTACAGGTTGGGAACCACTGGGTTAAGAACCCTTTGGATGGCTACAAGTACACTATTGGACATGTGGGAATCGA
>OLKM01000198.1:131461-142873 GCA_900291075.1 Melanogrammus aeglefinus
CAGTCAGGTGAGTCCTTGCTCAGGGACACCTGGGACCACTCTGGGCTCTATGGGGTATGTCGACCCGAGCAACCTTCCTGCTCTCTGCGTCAAACGCCCAGCAGAGGGTTCCTCTGTCGTTCCTCTGTTTGTCAGGAGCGCTCTACCTCCTGGAGGCCACATTGCCGCCCCACGGAAAGAAAGAGAGTACGTGTATGAAGATGAAGGTTTTTGGAGAACAGCCTATACTCCAATCAGATCACCTGTGAAGGTAAGTTTGAGAGACATTCTGCTTATTTCCTTCGTATTGGTATGAGGGAGTGTGTGTGGATGATGGCTGGTTTGAGCAGCCTCACCTGGCCCGAGGCGGACTCGGTGAGGCTGCTTAAACCATGCATCCTCAACACACACCCACATAGTAGTATACTCATAGATGAATCCCTGTGCTAATCTCCTACTCTGGATGGCCTGTCACTGAAGAGTTACGACACTGACACCACCCCCCACTCAGACGACGTCTCATCATCGTTAAAAAGTCTCACAGATGCCCAGTAAACACACACTGACTGCCTTATGATTCATCAGCGGGAGCAAATCACTAAGGGCGTAGTGCAGCGATGCCCTTATGCGCACCGGAACGTTGATATTCCTGGCCCATGTTCATAGGGTCAAAACTATTCCAGTGGAAGTAGATGCACCAAAGTACACAATTACAAAAGCCTGATGAATACAAAAGGATAAAGTTGGGGTCACAAACCCCAACTTTAGTCACGGATTACAGGTTGGGAACCACTGGGTTAAGAACCCTTTGGATGGCTACAAGTACACTATTGGACATGTGGGAATCGAACACAGAACCCCTACAGTACTGAACGGCCCTCAAATACCCTGCACCCCATGTGACTGACACATGCTCTCATGTGTCAAGAACGTGACCTTCCACACCATGGCGGCAACACGACGCCAAACTTAGCCTCGTTTCCTCCCGAGAAGAGCACCCCTGGACCAATGAGATAACATCTCATTGGTCCAGGGCAGCCTTGGCCCCGTTGCTCCCCTGGCGTGGGGCCCGGTGGTCAGCAGCTTTACGACGTGCGGGAGGGCGGTCTGGCCGGCGGGGGTAATGGAGCCCTGAAGCTTAGGCCTCATTAAACCCTCTCCACGCCGTGACATCGTCGGCCAGCTGCTCGCCGCTACCTCCGGAGTGACATCATCGCTGAAAGACGGCGGCGAGCTCAACCCACCTGTGGTGCACCTTAAGAATGGCCGCGGGTTCGATTCCCGCCCGCGGCTCTACACTGCGTCGGACTCGATCTCTGCTTCAGAGCGCTCTCCTGTCTGTCTAAACTCGGCCGTCCACGCTTGAACCGAAAGCCCGTTCAAATATTTATTTACGGAGATGATGAAATCGAGAGGCGTTGGGCCGAAACCCACGAGTCCTGGTGTTTATCGCTGTGTTTGTCTCTAGTCCTAACGACGCCCTCACAAAAACAAATAGATCATGGAGGAAAGCCGCACAAAAGAAACCCGATTCATCTGCAGATGAATACTGAAGCCAGCCGGAGCATGGCTCTCCTGTACCCCGTTGAACTCGGGGCGCCACTGCTCGTGGTGCCGGTTGAAAAGGAAGGAATAAACGAAAGCAAAATTAACAATTTAGGGGCTGCACCGTGCCGCCCGACGCTCAGAGAGGCTGAGGGAAAGCTTCCATTACCGGTGGTGAGGCATCTCGTCTCCGCCTCGTACGAAGCTGTTCTCCCTGCCGGCGGCCGCGCCAACGCGCACCAGGAGAGTTTAAAGCACCTTGTTAGGCCGCCCTTTGTGGCGCGGAGGAGTTATTTTGCACTTGAATGAAAAGGAGGAAACTACCTCCCCCTGCGCTTAATGGACGCTGCCTACTTTGAGTCGGGCTTCGGCTGGGCAACAATAGAGACACGGCGGCCCCCCCCCCCCCACGGTGTGAGACCCGCTCCCCGCCTGCTCCAGACGCCCGGTCCACTGTCACTGTCTCGACTCCTCAGGGGAGCGGAGGGGACTGAGGTGGAGGGTCCCTGATTGCCCCCCGACCGATACCGAACACCACCGCCTGCACCGCCCGCACGAAGACCAGCCGGATGAGGAGGTGGTTAGGAGGTGGCAGGGGAGAAGGAGAGAGGGAAGTGGAGGAGGGAGGGAGGGAGGTGGGAGAGAGGGAGACGGGAGAGAGAGGGAGGTGGGAGAGAGGGAGACGGGAGAGAGGGAGACGGGAGAGAGGGAGACGGGAGAGAGAGGGAGGTCGGGAGAGAGGGAGACGGGAGAGAGAGGGAGGTGGAGGAGAGAGGGAGGTGGGAGGCGAGAGGGAGGTGGAGGGAAGGGAGGATAGAACGGAAAAGAGAGGAGAAGGAGAGAGAGAAGGAAGAGAAGAGAGGGAGAGGAGGAGCTGGGAGGAGGCAGGATGGAGATAAGGGAGAAGTGAGAAGAAGGAGGAGAAGAGGAGGAGGAGAGGGAGGAGAGAGGGCGACGGAATAGGAGAAGGGAGGAGGAGAGAAGCATTGGCAGGCCGAGGTGAAGGGACTTTGCTGGGTGCCTTGCTCTCGCTGCTCTCTGCCAACCTTTGTGTCGTGTGCGAGTGTACACCAACAAGAATGTTGGTGTACACAGGAGGCACAGAGAGGAGGCTGGTTCCTTCAGAGCCCACGTCTCGATTCACAACCACCAGTAGAAACAGGGCCGCCCAAAACGTCCAAGAAGCGGAGGGCGCGTTGTATCCTGAGATTCAACCGGAGCGATGGGGAGGATAATCCCTCCCCGAACACACGCTGCCGGGTTCTGTTCCCCACTCGCCCGAACACAGAGGAACCCTGCTGCTGGGTGTTAGAGAGAGAGAGAGAGAGAGAGAGAGAGAGAGAGAGAGAGAGAGAGAGAGAGAGAGAGAGAGAGAGAGAGAGAGAGAGAGAGGAGAGAGAGAGAGAGAGAGAGAGAAGAGAGAGAGAGAGAGAGAGAGAGAGAGAGAGAGAGAGAGAGAGAGAGAGAGAGAAATACATAGAACAGGATCATAAAAGGAACCGTTATACTGAAGAAAAGCAAAACGTCTCTCTCCCTCTCCCCCCTCCCTCTCCCTCTCTTCATCTCCCCCTCTCTCTTCCTCTCCATCTCTCTCTTCCTCTCCCTCTCCCTCTCCCTCTCCCTCCCTCTCTCTCTCTCTTCCTCATGTGATCCACACAAATCCAACAAAGACATAATCACTCATACCGGCACGTTCACCCACAGATTAAGTGGCGCTCAATGACTGAAATAATGCTCAGCATGGCGGCGTTTCAGAAAGGAGACGAGGGCAGAGACACATCCGCTTCCTGTCTGTGGTGAGGAAGACACGTGTCTGTGCATGTGTGCGAGTGTATATGTGCGTGTATATGTGTGTGCACACACTGTGTGTGTGTGTGTGTGTGTGTGTGTGTGTGTGTGTGTGTGTGTGTGTGTGTGTGGTGTGTGTGTGTGTGTGTGTGTGTGTGTGTGTGTGTGTGTGTGCGTATGTGTGTGTGTGCGTAAGAGATAGGTGTGTGTGTGTGTGCGTGCGTGAGTGAGGGGTAGCTGCAAGAGAGGTAGGTGCGTGTGCGCGCGGCGCACGTGGAACGCATGGCGCCATTCTCCCCCCCCACCCCCACGTGCTCCTCCCGTCACAGCGGTGCAGGGGGGGGGTCATGACCCCGGACACGTTAACATGTAAACATGTAAGCAGCGGTAATTACAGAGCTGCTGTGCAGCGTTAGGCTCAAGGCCGCACGCGGGGGGGGGGGGGGGGGGGGGAATACACAGGGTCTCGCCGAAAATAGGTCAGGTTGCCGCAGCGCCAATTAAAGGCAGAGAACCACGGCCAGGCGAGGATCGCTCTGTGCACCAAGAACCGGCGGGATGACGATCACACATTAACCAACGCTGTAATTGACATCTTCCACCAGCAGAACCCAAATCTACAGATTCCTAATTGAATCTTCATTCAGGAGAACAGGGGTGGGAGTGTGTGTGTGTGTGTGTGTGTGTGTGTGTGTGTGTGTGTGTGTGTGTGTGTGTGTGTGTGTGTGTGTGTGTGTGTGTGTGTGTGTGTGTGTGTGTGGGTGGGGATACGCGGAGACCAGAGGAGAACATAATGCATGTCGACGGGCTTTTCCCTGTGTTTAGAGAAGAGACGTGCGTGCGTGAAGAACTAGGTCACGTCTTCTGAGCTGACACATCCTCCCTGCAAACAGATACGGAACAGGCAGAGCCACGAGCGAACGGCAACGCTGCGAAAAAAAAATAAAATACAATAGCTACTGTGTGCACGCAGGGCGAGAACCAAACAGTTAAGAGGATCACGCTGTAGTAGAGGCCGACGGGGCTGAGGTTTCAGGCCCGGCTGCATTGGAGCACACCGGCGAAAAACCGTTTCCTGCTGTGGTTAACACACGTCTGTCTTTACGCACACACGCGAGAGCCGCACGCACGCACACACACAGAGAGATGACGGGTTGTGTCTTTGCTCTGATGCGCTCGGCCTGCCGTCGCTTCCTTACTTCGGCGACTCCCCGTCACGCCCCAGGCGGGACCCGATGCTTCTCTCTCTGTCTGCTAAACAAATTGATGCAAACGCCGGTCCAAGGTCAGCAGCACCTTCACCTGCTTCACCACACCTCCATCTCCTGCACTCCTCCTCAGCCATCACAGGGACACCAGCTCCCCTGGAAACAACTTAAGAGCCCTTTTTTTAACTGACAGAAAAGAGGTGGTTAGGTTGGTTCAGGATTTTTAGCTTTTGAGTGTTAAGGGCGTTGGGATCTCTTCCACGGACAGAGGACATCGTAAAGAGGCGCTTCATTATGTCGGTTCCCACCGCATTCCACGCACACAGCATTCCTCAGACACACCAGAGCAGGGACGTTCGGTCTTGCGCTGCGGTGTCGAGTAGTACCCGAAGCGGCCAGCAGGGGCCACTGTTATGCAGGTGGTTTCTGGCCAGGCGCAAGGCTTCGGATAACAAAACAAATCCACTCACCTGGAAACGATTTAAACCAAAACACTACAGGAATCTGCCGTCTCTCACGCAAAGTAATGGAGAGCGGGTAGATTCTTTTGTTTTTCACTAATAAAAGTAAAAACCCATCCGGCTGGATCTTAAATTGAAGTTATATATTCATCACAATCCTGGATGGGTTTGAAATGTGAGTGAGCAGCAGGTCAGTGCATTATAAACAGACTCCACACCGGTGAATTACAGCGGGCTGCATTCCTCAAAGGACAAGGCCGGAGTAATTTATGTTTTTATTGCTCTCTGCGCTCATAAGTAATGTTTGGCCGGGGCTCCGCCGACAGCCCGTTGCCAACGGAAACCGAGATGTCCTGCTGCCTCGGTCAGCAGAACCAGCGACCCACGTGTCTTCTAGGACCAGTGACCAGCAGCACGACCGACGCAGCCTGACTCACAGCAGCAGCAGGTCAGCAAGGTAGTCAGAGGAGCGTCTAACCAGGAAAAAAAGCGTCAGAGGAACACCAGGTTCTCCCTCACAGCAGCGGGTCAGCGGGGGTGGCGGGAAGCCTTCAGAACGAGGGTGAGAGATGGGGCAGTGACCAGCAGTACTTTGTCTGCCTGCTCACCGAGCCTCCCTGACAGGGCATTGATCCCGGTCGTTATTTACTGGCCGGACTGGAGCTTTAGAGGGGCAGCAACAGCAGCCAATCACAGCGCAGGATTATTTACAAGGAGCACCCTCTGACAAACACCTCTGATCTACCGAGGGCTTGATTGACGAGCCCAGCCACCAATCAAGTCGAAGGCCAACTTTCGTTATTTCGGATGTTTGCAGGGGTGGGAGCCTGGAGAAAGTCGCTCCTTATCGGTCGTCTCCGGAGCCGGTGGGCCGGGGTAAATATAGACCGTCTGGAGCGAGGGGTGGGGCCGAGGCGTTGGTAGTGAGAACGAGGAGGACGCCGTTTCATCACCACCCAAGAGGACCACATCATGTGGCCCAAACCTCGCCCTCCGACCTTTACACACAGCCAGACATTCCCGACACTGAGGTCCTAGGAGCTGGCCGCTGCAAAACGAGAAGGTGTTATGCACTCACTTGACCTGGACATGAGTCAAGTGGAGACCCTCCCCATGCCAGGGTGGACCTGTGGCTGGGGGGGGGGGGACAAGGCTTGGACTCTCTGTCTGTATGCAGCTCCTTTGAGGACCGTATGTAAGTCCGGAGCCCTGTGGGGTCAGGGGTCGCAGGTCAAAGGTCTGTGTTGTATGTGGTAACTGGAAACGGCCGTCATAGCTGGCATACAGGAGGGTACCCAGTTCAAGGCATAGATCAGAAGTACTGAGAGTTTATGGTCAGTTACCAAAGTAAAGTAAGGTCAATAAAAGTGATTTATTTCTCACATAAATAAAATGATTCTGCTCTAAATGAATAAAATAGAATTTAAGGTGACTTTGTGTGGGAATGCTCGTGATTTGGCCTTGAAACAATTATTAAAATGTGATTAATCAATGTGAATGTACTCCATTGATTTTGGTGAAACTCAAGCCAGTTGACTTCCCATACAAGACCCTTGTGTTCGGCTTTCGTTGATCCACGTGGTTACGCCTGTGAAACATAACCACACAGAGGCCGTTGACCGTTTCTGTGCTTGACAAAACACCATCGGACAACAAACATCCTGGGTCAAACAGGACCCTGTCTGACACAGGCCGCTGGGACTGGCACCGCATGCAAATGCTCTGCAGCAGGTAGGAGCGAGAGGGAGCGAGAGAGAAGTCCTGGCCCTGTTACTTAAACACGTCTGACAGATGCAACCAGGGCTGACCTTCTAGGGGCCTTCTGTCGGCCGCAGGGGTCGAACAGTTAGCGGTAATCCCTTCCCTGTCAAGTGTCACTCAAGCTCAGCAGTAACAAGTCATCCTCCGAGCTCAGCTTTCCCACGGATCCCGGAAAGACTCGCGGAAATCGCTTCAGCGTGTTGATCGGCAGCCAGAAAATCTGCAAAATGATTTTTTTTCTCTCCCGCCTCGCCACAATGGAGATCAAACGAGGGAGGATTTGAGTAATTAAGAGTCCTTGAGGCACTTGAAGCTCCTCTCTTACACCTCCACTTCACCGAGGTTAGGTGCGCTCCGACGATGACAAAGACCACGGAGAATGCGGAGAGTCTCTCCGGATCAGGGTTCTCTTTCTCTCTGCTAACAAAGAACCGCTCCTCGGACGGCAAACGCCAGTCGCTCAGCGACCACAGAGGATCTGTGGAGCCATTTCTTTGATGACATCCTCCGTCACTGTCAGTCACCGAGCAAACGTCCCCTAGCGTGACACAAAGTGGCCGGGTCAGTTCTCCGCCTGGTGTCTCAATAGAGGCCCCACCACTGCCAGTGTTTAGGCTTCATTTGCTGCCCCAACAAGAGGAGCTCATGCGCGTCAGGGACCCAGTCACCAGACGTCTGACAGGGCAGAGGGACACCAAGGGTCACCCAGAGTGGCTCACATAAAGGCCAAGTTGACAGATTCTGCTTTCACCCTAATCTGGCTTTGATTCCTCTTTTCATTGGTCTATTTTGGGCGAGCGTGGCCGACCAAGACAAACAAACGGCGAAGAGATTACAGTTCATCACCGGACGTGTCGACCACCCTGAGAAAATAACACTTTAGTGTGGCCTTGGAAAGCAGCAACGTGGTCGGCCAGGAGGTCAGCAGCCATAAACAGCTCTGGAGCAGAATGGACAGCGGTTCCTAACCAAGACGAGGTGTGCCCTGACATTTAGTGGGATTTTAATGACACATTGCTAACCCTAACCCTAGGTTACCGGGACACCAGCCTGAACGAGTGAAACCAGGGTTGTTCGTCCGTTTATCATCCCACTGATCAGAAATGTCACTTCAGTCCACAAGTGGAAGTTTAAATGTATGTTTGTGTGTCTGGTATTGTTTTAGAGGCGAACCTCTCACTGGTCTTTAGTACAATAGAAACTCTCTCTGTGTGAAGAGTACTTGACCTCACTCTCTTATGTTCGTAAATGGTAAATGGACGTCGTTTACACAATGCTCTTCTAACCAGTGGCCACTCAAAGCGCTTTACAATAATGTCTGCATTCACCCATTCATGCACACATTAACACACCGACGGCGGAGTCAACGATGCAAGACGACAGCCAGCTCGTCGGGAGCAGTCAGGGTGAGGTGCCTTGCTCAGGGACACCTCACCACACACTAGCAACTAGCAACCATCCTGTTACCGGCCAACACGCTCTTCCTCCTGAGACACATGGTGCCACTTTCAGACCCTCTTCAGACCAAGTCACGCTTGCAAAAGAGATGTGAAATCTCAGCGTGTTCTACCTGGATAAATCAAGGTTAATGAGAATAAAACAGATAGAAAGATAGTCAAATCTCTGGTTGAATGTGGACTAATCCTCAGCCCCGAACCAGGGAAGTGGTGTGTGTCAAGGAAGGGCTGAATATGAAGTAGAGCATTAAGACTCCAACAGTACGACTCAAATCACAGAAACACAAAAGGCAGCAGCAGCCGGCATCTCCGGGCCCATTATCAAACTATATCCTTGGGAAAGCATCACAAATATACACCACACATAATATATCAACCAAATTAGAAGCGCGCTTTCATCTGGAATCAAAGAGACGCTGGCAAATCTCATAAACGCCACCTTTGTTTCTTCTTTATTAATAATGGATCATTCTGGGACCGCCGCCGCCCGCTTTTAAATAAAATGTAGACTTTTGTTTTTGAACAAATATAATTAGAATTTTTCCCCCGTAAAAGATACGCAATATAATTTGTGTTTAGTAAAACAACGTCCTTGAAGAGGCCGTCCCAGGGGCGGGGGGGGGGGGGGCTCCGTGTTTTGAACACGCATAAAATCCTTGAATTAAAGCGAGGACTCGGGAGTCCTGCTCGTACACTTTCCAGAGATGGCGGACGGAGGAGGGCTGGGGGCTCTGACCACCTGGCTCCATCTCCTCCTCCGCCTAGCAACCTGATCACTAAGGCGGGGGGGGCGGTTATCATGGGGTCCCCTGCGCCCCGAACCCCCAGATTAAGAGCTAACTCTCGTATATTAGTGTAGTATATTAATAAAGTAATATAGCCAGAGTATTGTAATAATGTAATAGCATCGTACTAAAGTACTACAGCAAGGTCCTGATGAAGAGGTACTTTACAGCTCTCCGGTATTAGTGTACTACATTAATACAGTATTATAGCTACAGTAATATAATACAACAGTACGTACTAAACGACTATAACAAGGTCCTCAGCCACTCCTGATGGAGAGGTACTTCACAGCTCTCGTATCGTTTATTGAATATAAAAATTAAGTAATATAGCCATAAAGTTCAATTGTAGTGCAATGGCAAGATACTCAAACCCATGATGCTGAAGTGGAAACCTAAAATGATATGTGATAATATATAGCAACAGATCATAAAATATGATCATTAATACATTAATCGAGAATAAAGTGGGAGAGCACAATACTAACGTATAAATAGAGTTGACTCAGGTTATGGGTCATTTACTTCAGCCTTGAGCAAACTGAATTGGCCCTTTATAAGACTCTACTCACACACTCCGTCTTTATCCATGAGGTACAAGTGGAACCAGAGCGCAACCTGCCCGTCACTCAGGGCCGACGGCCTGGACGGAGACAACGAGGGCAGGGGCCCTCGCCAAACCCCGACGTACGGAGACGCCATGACACCGCTCGCCGTGGCAACCGTGGAAGGAAGACCGTAAACAAACCCTGGCTAACGGAGGCAAAACCCCCGACCGCGATCCGGGAGACAAATGGAAGCAGGCAGTGTAAAGCCCTGTGGTAGAGACCTGTTCATAATTCATAGAGGTTGAAACAACTGTTTACCCTCCTCATCGCAGTGAGCCGACCCCCCACTGCACGGCAATCTAAAGACGCATATGTATCCCAGTGATGTGTACACACAGACACATACACACACACGCACACACACAGGCACACACAAGGGCGCACACACACACAGACACACAGACACAGACATGGTCATATATGAAGCACCGCCGTAGCAAATTTTATTTTCCTATTAATCACGCGGCGGTCGCTTCTTCATTAGAAGTAAATTCAAATGGAAATTGTGATTTAGGATGCGAGCGGAGAGAGGGAGAGGGGGAGAGGGGGGGGGGTAAGAGGAGAGAGGGGGGGGGGGAGGGGGAGAAGGGGGGTGAGTGAGAGAGAGAAGAAATTAGACAGAGAGAAATGGAGGGGGAGAAGGGGAGGGAGGGAAAGAAAGAAAGAGAGAGAGAGAGGAGAGAAGAGAGAGAGAGAGAGAGAGAGAGAGAGAGAGAGAGAGAGAGAGAGAGAGAGAGGAGAGAGAGAGAGAGAGAGAGAGAGAGGAGATAGAGAGGGAGAGAGAGAGGGAGATAGAGAGGGAGATAGAGAGGAGAGATAGAGAGGGAGGTAGAGAGGGAGATAGAGAGGGAGTAGAGAGGGAGATAGAGAGGGAGATAGAGAGGGAGGAGGGAGAGCGGGAGAGTAGAGAGGGAGGAGGGAGATAGAGGGAGATAGAGGGAGGGGGGAGGGAGGATGAGAGAGAGGGGAGCAGGGGGAGGCAGGGGGAGGGGTTGGATAATGCGCGGGTCGGATGTTGAACCAGATTCAAACCAGCAGCCCTGCCGGCACCAGGATGTCAGGCAGCGCAGCCGACATGAAACCGCTCTGAGGCCACAGGGCGTTGTGCAGAGGGTCCGCACTCACACATCCATCATTAATGCACAGCGGGGGGCCCCAGGGAACACAGGTTCTGCCGGGGAGGGCCGGGGGGGCTCTACGTACGGAGACCGGAGGGAACGCTGGCGTTCCTCACCGGAGATGCTCCGGCTGGCACTATGGACTACATCGATCAATGAACTGGAGAACATAGCCGCTGGATCACTCTATTGTGTACATTCATATATATATATATATTTCAGATAGAAAGATTAATCGTAAATGTATTTTATTTAATATTTTAAACCAAATTTTATATTTGGAACAACCTTTTTTTGTGTCCAAAGTGACCCTGTGTTCTAGACAGACAGACAGACAGACAGACAGACAGACAGACAGACAGACAGACAGACAGACAGACAGACAGACAGACAGACAGACAGACAGACAGACAGACAGACAGACAGACAGACAGACAGACAGACAGACAGACAGACAGACAGACAGACAAGAGAGAGATGGAGGAGAAGGAGGAGGAGGAGGAGGAGGAGGAGAGCCTTACCTTGGGCGGCCCCATGGGCTGGTCCCCGTACATGGGGGCCAGGCTGGCCGGGGGGTCGTTGATGAAGGTCTTCCTGGGGGCCGGGGGCTGGTAGGCCTGGGCCGGGGCCGCCGGCTCGGGCCTCCAGGCGTTCTGCTGGCCGGGGCCCTGGTACTGGGGCTCCTGGTACCCCCCGGGGCCC
>OLKM01000198.1:142883-247883 GCA_900291075.1 Melanogrammus aeglefinus
GAGAGACAGACAGACAGACAGACAGACAGACAGACAGACAGACAGACAGACAGACAGACAGACAGACAGACAGACAGACAGACAGACAGACAGACAGACAAGAGAGAGATGGAGGAGAAGGAGGAGGAGGAGGAGGAGGAGGAGAGCCTTACCTTGGGCGGCCCCATGGGCTGGTCCCCGTACATGGGGGCCAGGCTGGCCGGGGGGTCGTTGATGAAGGTCTTCCTGGGGGCCGGGGGCTGGTAGGCCTGGGCCGGGGCCGCCGGCTCGGGCCTCCAGGCGTTCTGCTGGCCGGGGCCCTGGTACTGGGGCTCCTGGTACCCCCCGGGGCCCTGGTACTGGGGCTCCTGGTACCCCCCGGGGCCCTGGTACTGGGGCTCCTGGTACCCCCCGGGGCCCTGGTACTGGGGCTCCTGGTACCCCCCGGGGCCCGGGTACTGGGGGTCCTGGTACCCCCCGGGGCCCGCGGGGGAGAACCCTGGCTGGGGGGGCCCGTAGGCGAAGTCGGGGCCCTTGGGCTGGGCGGGCACGTACTGGACCTGGGCGGGGCCGGCGCGGCCGGGCTGCGACTGGGGCGCGTAGTGCTGGGGACCCCCCGGGGCCTGGTGCTGGGGGCCCGGCTGGGCCGAGCGCACCTGGACGTTGAAGGTGGGCTGGCTGGGGGTGGAGGCCGTGGCGTAGGAGGCGAGCCACGGTCTGGGGGGCGGGCCGGCTTTGCGGGGCTTGGGGCCACGGCCTGGAGCAGGCTGTGGGGAAAACGGAGGGGCTTTGGGGAGTGGACTTCTTGGTAGGCGGAGGTGAGGCTGGGTGGGGATGACCATGCGCTTGTAGCCGGTGACGGGGGCGCCGGGACTGGCGGGCAGGGGGGAGGAGGGTCTAGGGGGGGGGGAGAGAGGGAGGACACGGTCAGACCGGAGACACCGGAAGCGTCTCCGGGACTACCCTGGACCAGGCGGAGAGTCAGTCAACCGGGGCATCCCAACACCACGTAAACATCCAGTCAGACAGAGACAGGGAGTCCTGAGGTGTATTCTAAAGAGACGCTGGCTCTCACACGGACCTGAGGACAGAGTCAGGCTCGCTCAGTGAAGGTCAGAGGAGCGGACACCTATTCTTCATGTTTCTGCTCATCCTTTATGACTCAGTGCCCTCATGGACAGCAGAGCGACCAGGCAGGGAGGTGGTGGTATGGGGTATAGGATACGACGTAGGCAACACGTTAGCGGAGCCCCTCGAAAGAGAGGAAGAAAGGAGGAGAGGGAGAGAGATGGAGGGAGGGAGAGATGAAGGAGAGGAGGAGAAGAGAGAGAGATGAAGGAGAGGAGGAGAAGAGGGAGAGATGAGGAGAGGGAGAGGGAGAGAGAGAGATGAAGGGAGAGGAGGAGAAGAGAGAGAGATGGAGGAGAGGGAGGAGAGGAGGAGGAGGATCGAGAGATGGAGGGAGAGAGAGAGGGGAGGGAGAGGAGGAGAGAGAGATGGAGGAGGGAGGAGGAGAGAGAGAGAGATGGAGGAGGGAGAGGAGAGAGAGAGGAGGGAGAGAGGAGGAGGGGGAGAGAGGAGAGAGAGGGAGGAGAGAGAGAGAGGAGGAGGAGAGGAGAGAGGAAGGAGAGGAGAGAGGAGAGGGAGAGAGGAGGAGAGGGAGAGGAGAGGAGGGAGGAGAGAGGAGAGATGGAGGAGGAGGAGGAGGAGGAGGAGGATGAGAGAGAGATGGAGGGGGGGGGAGGAGGAGGAGGAGGAGATGCCGTAGGAGAGGTAACGGTGGCGTAGCACTGACGTGGGCATGGCGTCAGCGGACCGAGAGCTCGACTCGTTTAAACCGGTCTCCATCGTCCCTGGCTCTAAATTGTCTTCGAGGCAACATCTAGGACAAGATCAGACAATCCAACATCCAACTGTTTTTTAAACGCATGAATAATTCACCGTCGTAATCGCCGTTGCATACTGCTGATTTTACAAATCCCCCTCCTCCCCAAAATAAAATACTGCGATTCCTCACAATAACAACAACAACAACAACGACGACGACGGTTTGAGCGGGAGAAAACTTCAGCCGGGGATGAGGAAGAGGAGGAGGGACAGAGCAGCACTTGCTTAAAGGCTCTCTCATTGATTGTGTGTTTACACTCAGGAGATTACGGCGACGTCCTCCTCAGAGTCAATTACACGCTCACCTCGCCGCGGGGCCCCGGGGCCCCGTCCCGCCGCCGTCGCCCATAAACCACGGCTAATAAAGCCGGCGGGTGGGGGGGGGCATAAATCGCCGGGGGGAGCGGGCGGCGCGACAGCCGATTGGCAATGCCGTCTGACACTTGTGCTGACTTTGGCCGCTCGCGCTGGCAAGACGCTAAATCACGGAGATTTGTGTCGCCGGTATCCTGGAAAGAGAGCGCCGGCGGACCAGAAGCCCCGGCGGGCGGGCGGCCCGGCCCCGGGATGACTCGATCTATTGCCCGGCGGCCGGTTTGGACCGGTGCCGGAGCTGAGAGGCGGGGGGTGTTGAGCTGTGACTGTGAGGAGGCTAGCCTAGCTGCATCGCGGCGTCGTGCCTAGCGCTGGCAAAAACATGTTTTGCCGTACATATTGGTGTCAGCGGTGCAGCTAGCCTAATAAGGGTCTATGATTAACCTTGGTGAGGCCTTATTAGGTTACTGCCCCAGGGTGAGCGTTTCAGTCAATTACTGGTTCTGCAGCACTTGGGGAACGGCAGGAACATCTGAAGACTGAAGGCCTGCTGCTGCTGCACCCCGTACTGATGAGATGTCTCTCTTAAGTGGGCCAGGGAGATGTTTTTCAATTGACTTCCTACAACAGTTAATCAAAGTTTGAGACGTGCGTCGGAGATGTTTAAACGCGGCGCCCTGTCTAACCTCTGTGTGTTTAACGAACACGCGTGGTTAAAGCATAAAGTGTCTCATATCAAAGTGTTTGATGGTAGAATGAATCGATTTGGGAAGTAATCTGTTAATGGGTTTTAATCCTAATCTAATCCAGACCAGAGAAACCCCTTAAAGTAAGGATTCACCCCCGGAAACCCGAACCCTGAGATATATTCCAAGGCTGATATCCTGCTCTCTGATTAGCATTCGTGTTTAAAGAGGGAAAAAAATCCTTGTCTGTCTGCATATAAAAAGGAAACGCCTATCTCAACTATGCCCTTTAGGAAGAAAATTACTCCATTTAAATGTTTCATGGTTTTTAAATACCCTAGATTATTAATCTATCTTTAAGGCTTCCCGACCTGCAGTGGCAGAGCACTGGAAATGCAAATGGAGACCTCAAAATAATTACCAAGTCACGCTGCGTTTTCCACCCATTACAGTAGGGAGAGATTTGGCCCTTTCTTAACATTTTAACTAGCTGCAGCCGCGGATATGATCT
The DNA here is from genome assembly GCA_900291075.1 of Melanogrammus aeglefinus. Taxonomy (NCBI): domain Eukaryota; kingdom Metazoa; phylum Chordata; class Actinopteri; order Gadiformes; family Gadidae; genus Melanogrammus; species Melanogrammus aeglefinus. Next base: position 146,262 of record OLKM01000198.1, read on the forward strand.
GCTAAACCCAGCGCAGGACTTTGAAAGATGATCAGTGCTCTTGCGGCGGTTCTAACAGGGAAAGTAAGTTACACAAACACAGCAGTGAAGAGGACAAAGAACTGAATCGACGGAGGAATAGCTTGGAGCCAGCTGAATGAGTACCTCACGCGAGACGCACCGAAGGTAGGAAGAACTAACGCGCAGATCGTTGTGTTCTGCTACCTTTAAGCATTGTGTTAGTTTCTGCTTTGTGTTGTGCTGGAACATTCTTAATGGGCTAGACTGCACATTCACTGTGTCACTGAATTAAACTCTTTACTGCATCCAGTGTAGGAGACTTAAGATGTATTGATCATGTAAACGCAGTACATCTCTACTTCTGTACGTATTCTGTCCGTGCCATCGGTCTGTTCCCAAGCGTGATATTTTAAATGTTAGAAGCTGCAAATGGAATTAAATATTCCAGACCCCGGATAATCAAGTTTTGAATATGAGGATGATGAATTTTCTTCACTGAAATAATAAAACTAGAACAGTGAAAATTAAAAAAACGACAATGATGAAAATTATAGGGATAATTTGACAGTTACATAAATGTTACCGGGGTTTTTTTTTTCCCAACATGTAAAAATGTAATAAACGGATAATGATACTAAAGACAATTTTTGTGATCACTTGACTCTTATTCAGCGTTTACAAACAGCTGGATGCACACGCATGGTCCCCATCAGCGCCGTCGATACACTGCTGTGTTCCCTGGGGCCACACGGCACACACACGGCCTCTCTGAGACGGGAGCCGGCATTATTCATACGACTCTGAAGGCAGCGGCGTGTAAAAATAAGGTTCCCCGCTCAAAGCCGACGGAGCCAGGTAGGCCCCGCTCCGACGGCGAGGGAAGGCCCGCGGCAGAGACCTCCTGGAGGGGCCAAGGTTTAGACCGAGGCCTTGACACGGGCGATGGCGTCTCAATGCCCTCTTCTTCTGGCACGTTTAAATTGTTATTTAAAACGGAGATCTTATTAAATGTATTGATGATGAGCAAAGAGACAAAGGAACAAAACGGGGCCGTGGAAGAGCATTCGGATGACGTTAAGAGAACGATGAAGAAGAAAGTGTAAGGAAAGTATTGGAGAACTGTAAACAAACACAAGATGCACACAAAACGAGACACACACACGCACACACGCACGCACAGCACGCACACACAGATACACACACACACGACACACACACACACGACACACACACACACACACACACACACACACACACACACACACACGCACACACGCGGGCATAGATAGGACCCCGTCGTAATGCAGACTGACTTTGTGCGCGTCCCGAGTGTGAAATTTCACAGGAGTGCGGAGAAGCCTTTCGACACGTTAAAACAGATTAGGAGAGATTTGCACACCTGGGGGGGAAAAGGAAAACTGTTCACTTTGCATTTCAACCCACAAGGGGAGGGGGGGGGGGGGGGGGGGGGGCGGCGGAACCCCCCCAAACAGAGTCGCTGCGCCTCCTCCCTACTCCTCAGACGCCCCCGTATCCTCCTCAGCTCCTCATCCTCCTCAACTCCTCTTCATCCTCAACTTCTGCCGCTCGCTGTACTTCTGGACTTTTTGTCGTACTTTTTGCTTCCACCGGAGCGAGGAACAAGTCTTTCTGCGGATCAGCGCTTTCTGCCCGTGAGGGAGCGATAACTTATCCGCGTTGGGTTCTGTAATCCATACGCTTTATTCTGCATTCAATAAAGTATCGAGTATAGAGAGTGTAGATTACAGAATATCATTGTAGATTACAGAATCAAATCGACGCTCGTTTGAACTCAATAACTGATCACATTTCTTTTTTCTAACGAAGATAGAGAACGTTATTCATCCTCAAAGGGAATTGTACGTGTGGCAGCGAAATTCAGACAGAACAAAGAACGCGCATAACAAATTCCAAACTGTATTTAACCTCCGAAAATATGATAAAAATTAAAACATACACTTTTACTTCAAGGTAAGATATTGCCATTTACGTGCCAATTACATATTAAACGTTCATTGTCCATTTCCACTCAGAAGAGGAATCTCCTCTCCGGCAGAGAGGGGGGTCTTACCACAGCAGGGGGGCCGTCGCCATGGGCAGGTCGGACCCCCAGTCACGGCCCCCACTGCCTTGGAGCTGAGGGGCCCCTGAATTGAGACCCTCTGGTCTGACCAGTAAGAGGTCTAGGGGGGGTGTAATGTCCGCTATGTTGAGCACAGAAGCTCTAGAAGCTCTAGAAGCTGCAGAGGGGTACGGACTAAACTCGTATCAAATGCTGGATGTGGCCATGGCTCTTGGATGGCGGAGGTGTGATCGTGTGAAGGCTGCTGCTCGTCTCTTTGTGTGGTTGGAAGGTGGTTGAAAAATACATCTGAAATCATAACCAGGGCCTGGCCTTGGGGAGGACAGATCCCTCTGTGTGAGGACAGAGAGACGGCCAATCAATTAATTCGGGCTGAATGGAGTGATTAGACTTATTGCTTACTGAAGGCCTGCCTGTGACAGCCACAGATACCAGATTTGTTTTTGTCATTTAATTTATTGAATGCCATGATAATGTAAAATAAATGACCTTCCTAGCGTCTAATGTGAAAGGGAACGTTAAAAATAAAACAAGAATCAAACAGCCTTTGCTTCCCTTGCGTGTATCAGTCTTCCACCGAATAGGACAAAAGGAGGAATCAAATGTCAGGGTTGAGAAGTTTAAAATCTGCTGGCCTTTAATATAATCACCACGGTTCAGCTGTCCTGAACCCAGAGCCAGATTCACGCGCCGCTCGGCTGATCTGAACATCGTTCTCCGGGTCGGCGAAGAAAAACAGCACTCGAGGAATCGTTCGGTTCATTAAACCACAACCTACAGAAACATTCCCAACCGCCCCCCCCTCGTTCTGTCACCTCCGCAGCAGAGAACCTGGCGTTGAGTTAACCCGTCCCAGGGCTCCCCAACCTGTGGGTCGGGGCCCATTTGGGCTCGCTTCATGTGCGTTTGCGGTCACATGAGATTCGCGGACTGATTAACGAAGGACGTTTGATGTAACATTTTTGATTAACTTTTCTTTCTTTTTTTAAGGTTTGAAAGGTCTCGTAAAAGGTCATGTATAAACAGACATCTTAATGACTCGTAGCCATGAGCAAACTACTACGAATCACATCGTTTGGTGCGATGCACAATAACTCCCCAAAAGGCTGGGCTGTTTAAACAGTCGTCTTATTTTCAGAGGCACCACACATATTAGATTAACTAGACCACTGAAAATATGAGGTCTAATTATTGGCACCTGATATTATTCACAAAGCTCCCATGATGCACTCTGATTTACGATACTGCTTGACCCACCACCAGTTTTGATCTTTGACCCTGAACTCCTCCCCCCAGATGTCATGCTATGTTCAGGTCGCTAGCTCACGTCAAACCCCAACCCGTCCCTCAGAGGGTAAATATTAGCCTTCCTCTCTGAGCGCTAGCACATATATCCGGAAGCTAACACATGCTGCAGCGGACAGAGCTAATGTGTGGTGACAGCAGTTGAAGCTTAGCCTTTTAGCATCGCTTCTGCTCATGCCTGGCCTCTTAGCGTAACTTCTGATGCCGCTACGCCTTTTAGCATTGATTCTGATGATTCTACGCCTTCTATGACGACCAATGGTATTATTGACGACAATCTCATAATTGTCGTCAAGTTACCGTAGGACCTGTTTTGGAAACAAGTCGTTAAGTGTACGCAAATAGGGGTTAGGGGGCAGCTTGCTTAGAGTTGGCTGGGAGTCGCCCTGGCCACTGGACTGGTTTCTGACGATGCTACGCCCTCGTCTCACTCCCAGCTTCCCCTGACATCAGCTTCAGTGAGGGCAGCTCGTGTTCGGTAGCAGTGGTTCGTCCGGCTAATAATAACAACAGCGTAGGGGATGATCCAATGGGATGCGTTGGCGACAGCGACACAGCGCACAGAGGTCCCGAGGAGAACCCCCCCCCCCCGCAATCCAGCCTGCTCTGGGCTGACCCTGGACCCATTTAGACCCTCTGCTGGCCTGACCCTCCAGGCCCTGTAGCCGTCTCCGCTGGCATATTTTCACCCCTGGGAGTATTAACAACAACAGCACCCCGATCCGGGCCTATAGTCGTGGTGAAACCAAGGCCTCCGGGAGGAGACTCAGAAATGTTGGTACATGTGTCTTGACTTGTATGGACTGGACTCATTAGAGTTAAAAACTAGTTAGGTTAAAAACTGTCTGATCCTAACGATTGAAGTTCAGTTTCCCAAGTACAGGACAACTGTGCGGGAAATCGATTCCTAGCCCCCCGCCATCTTGAGCCAACATGGATCCACGTAACCCTCTTCGGTCAACGTAGTTGCCTGCCGGGCAGCCATCGTGAAACAACATGGAGCCAACATGGACGCCTCAGAGCTACACGATTATCCCGTACCAACAGGGACCAAACATGGACACATGACTCCGACATTTATCCATCTCGCCTCAATACGGATTCTTCAAGACGGAGGCCATGAGGAGGGAGGCCGCCGTGGGCCTTACCCGGGGGTGCTGTCCTAACAAGGTCAGACCACGGGGTCAGCCGGAGAGAATGGGTCCATTCAGCCGGTGTCCATCACGCGCTAAGCCGCCGCTAAACCCAGCGAGCTGAGCTCGGTAATGAAACATCTGCTCTGAGTGGATTTGGGGAAAACTTCTGAAACACTGACATGGAGTGGATGTGAAGCACTCACAAACGTGAGAGAGAGATCCCTCGCCTCCATCTGGGAGGAATCAACCGGGACCACCGTGTCCGTCCGTCACACCCCCGTGTTCGCCAGCAGAGGGTCCCCAGGGGAGGGTGTTGGGACAGTGGTGGGGCAGCACACGCCGAGTGCGGGGTGGGAGGGCGGAGGTCCCTCTTCCAAAACAACACTAAATATGAGGCGTGGCCATCGTTTGCAAGGATATCGGTGTGCGTGTGTGTGTGTGTACGTGTTTGTAAGTTTGTACGTGAGTGTGTGTGTGTGTGTCTGCGCACGTGTGCATTTGCGTGCGTTTGTATGCGTACATGCGCGCGCCTGCGTGTTTGCGTGCGTGCGTCCTAGCGTGAGCCCGTGTGTACGGAACACATTACAAATGAGTCAGAAAATGCGGGTGCCGCGATTAGCCATGTTTGGTGCTAACTCCCCACAGGGAACAGAACCAAAATAAGCCTCTGCGGGTCACGCCGGGGTCACGGTCCTAGGCGGCCCAGCGCGGGACTAATCATCACACACTTGGCGAGGCTCCAGTTCACACGAGGAACACTTGACCCCAGAGTTCACCGGCGGGTCACTGCTTGAATCCCACTGTTACGTGATATTTCTAGACAGTCAGCGAGCGAGGCCGTGCTGCTTTATAAACACGCTCATACGCAACACGCGACAAGTTCTCATCGCTGCACTAGAACTCTCCCGGCCGCAGAGTTCGCCCGAGTGGAACTATGACTGTTGAGTGAGTCATGCACACACACACACACACACACACACACACACACACACACACACACACACACACACACACACACACACACACCACACACACACACACACACACACACACACACACACACACACACACACACCCCGCGGGGAGGAGGCGTGGAGGGAGCAGGATGGAGGCCAGCAGGCAGTCATGTGGCAGATAGGGCTTTCGGGACTCTGCCGAAGAGAGTCACCGACTCTGAAACAACCCCACACGCACACACAGGCGCGGGCGAACCCACACACACACGCAAGGACATACACCCACACACACGCATGGACATACACACAGACACACAAGCGGATGCACAGACACACACACGCATGGATTGGACACACACAAACATGCACGGAAACACAAACACACATTAACAAAACACACGCACAGATACATACACACATGCACACATGCATGCACGGACACACACATATGCACACATGCACAGGCACAAACACATCCCTTGGCCCTGCACTCCTCTCTCACACCAACTGTGCACGTTGACGATATCGATTTGATTTGTATAAATCGTTGAACCGAATGCATCGACTGACGGAGAGACCAATCTGATCGGCAGACCTTTAGTCTAGCCTCCAGACATATTATGTAATCGAATTATTGACAAATCATCCAAATGATCAAATTAAGAAATTAAAGTGGTATTCAGTAAAAAAAAACTGCTCTAAATTCAAGAAGTTTTCAAGTTTGGTTTCCGTGGCATCGGTCTGCTTTGGGATCGCTGTGTCACAGATAGTCTGACACAATGAGTTTATGTCACAAGGATATTTACATTGGGCCATAAACTGAGTCAGAACGAGAGAGAGAGCGAGAGAGACAGACAGAGAGAGAGGGAGGGAAAAAAAGACGATGGAGAGAAAAGACAAAGCGAGAAACTGGCATAAAAACAGACCACATTTCTTGTTAGAAACGCGAGTCAAATTAAGGTTTGCGGGAAGAGTTTTGGAGTGTTACACAACTGTCCTCGTAATGGAGTCACTAAAAAACATTTAGGTGTGTGTAATCAGCCCCTCTCTGTCTCTGAATAACCTCTTCCTTACCCGACACACCAGATTATTACAGGCTTGAACAGGTTAGGATTAGTTCTGGGATTCAACGGGTGTTTAGAAATACATTAGAATATAACGGCATACATATGCACTATTTTATCCGTGTCATATAAACATTTTATGATGCATTTATGAGACCAGTACAGTGAGATGATGGATGATACAAATTAACGTCAGTTTTAAAACGTAATTGCACAGCTAATTATAACCTATAGCAGTTAGTGAATTTACTACCGAGCATAATAGTGGATGATTATACTCCCACCACTACTGGAGGACAAATAAAAAAATACAAATAATGACAATAAATAACGTTTATAATAAATATATTTGACTTCAATGAGAAGCCAGGCTATCAATCCTCGAAGCGTGTGTTTTTTGCGATATTTTTGTAAGTTTCCTACATTTATGTATGTTAATATTACTCGAAACCAGGAGGAGTGGTCAGCGGGTGCGCGGCCCGGCGTTTGACATGCGCCGTGTTCAGACACTCACTGGGGCTAACCGGGTGGCTCCTCACAACAGACTCTAATAGCGTGCCCCAGCTTCACATTAGCATCACGGCGCATTAGCATGCTGCGCGGGCATTAGCTGCTCACTTAGCCCCTCGCGCAATTCCACGCCGACAGACTTATAACACAATGCAAAGAATACGATTTGAATGGGATTAACAGATCCAGGCAAACGTTTACATCGATTGTAATTTGATATATAACGAGACGTTTGATTAAAACTGATTCTGTAAATTAAAAAATGAATAAAAAACTAAATCTGGAACAGAGGGCCGGGCTGAACCCAACAGCTGGGGAACCTGCCACGCTACGCTAGGCCTAGCGCTGCGTTGCCGTAGGAATGCACAGACAGAGCTGACAGCAGCAGCTGCACTAGGCCAGGGGTCAAAGGGCAGGCAGCGCGAATCAGCTACTGTTAGCATCAGCTGGGAGAGCATGCGATACCCTGCATGATACACTGTGTGTGTGCGTGTGCGTGTGGTGTGTGTGTGTGTGTGTGTTACACTGTGTGTGTGTGTGTGTTACACTGTGTGTGTGTGTGTGTGTGTGTGTGTGTGTGTGTGTGTGTGTGTGTGTGTGTGTGTGTGTGTGTGTGTGTGTGTGTGTGTGTGTGTGTGTGTGTGTGTGTGTGTTTAATGCGGAGAGACATCCGAGACAGAAGGAGCATGCCGACACCAAGTCTTCCCGATGTTGCCGTGGATACGCTCAGGGATCAGAGAGTGCCGGAGAACTTTGTTTCTCACGGCGTCACGCGGTTGTTTCAACTACACTCCGAGAACGTCAGGAGAAAACGAATTGTGAACTTAATCACAGAACCGATGCATCTGTATGCATTTTCCATCGTGTGTACTGTTGTGTTTTCATCCAAAGGGACTTTTAAGTGGACTGCATTTACAGTGCTAACCAGTGGCCACTCAAAGCGCTTCACAATACTGCCGAACATTCACCCATTCATGCACACATTCACACACTGAGAGCGAGGTCAGCCAAGCAGGGCGACAGTCACCTCATCTCCCACAATGCACCTACCAGTAGATAGGCTGTGGACATCGGGTTGGTTTAAATATAGATAATTATTTATTGAATGGGCTTACAGACATGATAGGGAAGAGAGAGGCACGACAGAGCGCTGAGAGAGAGAGAGAGAGAGAGCGACTACGTGTTGCGTCTGAGGGCAGCAGGTCAGGAATCAAACCTGCGTCGCGGCAGGATCCATGCCAGGCTACATGTTTCGCCCACTAGAAGGTTGGAGGCACCCTGCGGCCGTGAATAGACTCCTTCAGCTTTAACCTGAGCACCGTCTCTGTAATAATCCACCACAGCAGCGGCAGCGACCCCGACAGAGCTCCAGCGCTGTACGTAAGGTAAGACAGCGCTCAGGTGGGCATTAATGTTTCACCGCATGTTGGGAAAAGCTTTCAGGTACCTTCATATAGGTCCGGAGGCCCTCTCCCCAGGCCACTCCTCAACATCAGCACTTATTCTATGTTTTATTTAGGGGATAGTTACAGCGCAGCAGCCAGCTCTGGTCAGGAGCTCCGAGTAGAACACGTGTGTGTCTCCTGAGGTGTGTGTAGCGGGGCGTGGGTGTGTGTACCTGTGCAGTGTTGTGCCGTGTGTGAACCCCGGAGACCTCCGTGCTTCAACAACAGAACAGAGGCCGGATCAACGTACGGATCGCCGCGCGGCGGAATCTCAAGTTCAAAGGTCACCCAGATGTTCCTCTGAATCACTGCGGAGACGTGCGGAGGGGAAGATGGGCAGACCGGCTGCCGTCTGGGTTCCTCGAGATCCCAGGGAGGAAGAACGTCCGTCGGAACGCTACAGAGGGCAGTCGGTCAGGCCTGTGTGGGGCTGAACTGAGGTGAACTTCTCTCTTCTTTGAAGGGGAACTGGGGATTGCGGACGCTTTCGACGTGGGCTCGCTCTATCTCTCTCACTGAGAGTTGAGTAATAAAAAGCATATTAGATCTTGTTGTTTAACTGTCTAACCACTCATGCTGATCGAGTTACAATTATTCACAATAAACACTTTAAAGATTGTGTGCGCTCAATTTACGTAAAAAACATTTCACACCAGTTTAGACTGAATAATAACTGCCATTCCTGTTTAAAACATCAATATGCGTTCTGTTTAAAATACTTACTGAGGTTTCATTTAAAAGTAGATCTGACTGCCTACCTTGAACACCTACATAAAACAAATGCCGTAAATTACCAATTTTATAACGATTAGTACACCGACTTACTGAAATTAGACTTACAGAAATTTCCACATAAGGAAGCTCCACTACCAATTCATCATTCAAACCATTTGACATCCATCCCTATGATGCAGCGACGAGCAGAACGTCAGCATGTGTCCTCCCCCTCATTCCCCTCTGGCCTGTCCACCCAAGATGTGCGTATGTGTGTTTGCATGTGTGTGTGCGTGTGCGTGTTGCTCTTTCCCAAGCTGGTAATGATTAAACCAGAGGGTGTAACCGGCACGACACATTCAAACCAGCCACACACACACACACACACACACACACGCACACACACACACACACACACCACGACAGACACACACACACACACACACACACACACACACACACACACACACACACACACACACACACACAAACACACACGTCTGACTGTCACAAGTTATGTCTGTCTTTCTGTCTGTCACTACATCTGCCCGTCTGTCTGTCATTATATCTGTCTGTCTGTCACTACATCTTAAGGTAGTAGTATTGTCAAACATTACCACACCACTATCGACGGCTAATAGGAACATAGTGATTGTCCCGTTATGAACAGAAATAGAGAAACAGAACAGAAACACGATCACCGAAGCGTGAAAAAACAAGCAACAGTCCAACCTACGACAGAACGGGTTTAAGACACGCGACGCACTTGATCAGAACACACACAACACAGCGGGGCGAACACAACGACAACACTCGGTTTATCTCGAGTGTGCGTGATGTCATGAAAAGCAGACGCAGTATTATAAAAAATAAATAAATAAAACAATAAATTAAACGTTCCATTACACGCTATGAAAGAAAAACACGCCCCGATATCCCAGAATAGCTCGACAGACGTTGGAGTTAGTGGCGGAAGGGAAGGCTCCCTATGTTCCCAGTCTTCATCACAGATAAAAGCCCTAACGGCTTGAGATGTTTTAATATCTCCAAGGAGAAGTGATCTCTACGGTGGCAGCCAGGCCCTTGGAGCCTTCGGATCCAAACACCATTGGTTCGCTTTTTTATATTCCTGTCCTACATTCCTTGTGTGTCAAATAATTTAGCGAAGTGCCCAAGGCCTTCGTCGTTTTGAAGTTGTTCTTAATATCACTTGATATCGATTAATGATATAGGTCAACACTCATCGAGGTTATTAATGTACGTTTGCACAAAAGTAAAACACATATTGTTTCTGGCGGGAAACCTCATTCTGCTGTTTTACATGTTGAGCGTTTCCTTTCTTTGAATTAGAAACCCGTTTGTCGTGCTTTAAACTTCTGCTACGAACGTCGTGCTGCCAACATTTTGGAAACGGTAGTTGGTAGCAGGAAGGTCATCCTAGTTTATCCAGACAATCAACTAAACTACATTAGTGATATATTGTTCACCCTTAATTAAACTTGACAGACGATGTCATCTAACATACAAGCTGTTTTAGGTCAGGAAAGTGGAGCACGACCAACGTGAACACAGAAAGATCACGCTAACCCCTCATAGGAAGGGTTAGCTGTCAGGGCTAGCTGACTGGGCTAGCTTTACCTGTACTGGCATGAGCTTGTATGGTTGCATGGGCTAGCTGTATTGGCTAGCTGTCTAGTATAGCTATCTATGTCTGTGTTAGCTATCTAGGCTAGCTTTACGGGTCTGGCTAGCTGTCTGGGATCCTTATCTAGGTCTGTGTTAGCTGTATGGGCTAGCGTTACCTGTGCTGGTCTAGGCTTGTATGAATATATGGGCTAGCTGTAGTTGCTAGTTGATTGGGCTAGCTATACCTGTTCTGGCCTGGGCTTGTATGGTTGCAAGGGCTAGATGTCTAGGCTAGCTGCCTAGGCTATCTATACGGGTCTAGGCTAGATGTCTGGACTAGCTGTCTAGGCTAGCTTCTTGGGTCTAGGTTAGCTGTATGGGCTAGCTTTCCAGGCTAACTGTCTGGGTCGGGGTTAGGGGTCTGGGTTAGCTTTACAGGTCCGGGTTAGCTTTACAGGTCCGGGTTAGCTGTAGGGACTAGCTGTCCGGGAATGGGTTAGCTGTATGTGCCATCAGTACCTGTGCCGGCCGGGGCTTGTAGGGCGAGCTGCTCTCCAGGTCGGCCAGGATGCTGGTCAGGGAGTCGATCTCCGCGTCGAGGCTGGAGCGCCTCTCCTCCAGGGTCTTCTCCGGCCCCTTCATCTGACACACACACACACACACACACACACACACACACACACACACACACACACACACACACACACACACACACACACACACACACACACACACACACACACACACACACACACACACACCAGAGGAGGAAGAGGGGGAGCTGTGAGTGGAGGCAGGCGGGGGAACCCCCTGCTGTCTTCACAGGCCGACGTGGCAGAGTCAGGTCAGGCCAGGTCCGTTTTATTAGCACAGCCCTTGATCACAGTCTCAAAGGGCTTCAAAAAGCCACATTATACGACCCCCGCCGACCCTAAGCTCTCTAAAGGACGAGGAGAAACTCTGCCACCGCAGAGTGGAGGAGCCTTGAAGAGGGGAAGGAGCCTTGAGGACGAACATGGGGACCCGGTCTTTCTGGGTCCGGGTAGGAGGACCAGCGGTTCAGGCATGCAGTGGTCGCATCAACAAGCAAACCAGAGGTTAAGTCAGACGAGGTTGGGAGTGGGGAGTCTTCAGAAGACCGGAAACATCAGGTATTCGGTCTTCTTTGTGTTTGTGTTCACCCGCATCGGGACCGATGTTACTACAGGATCCACTGCACTCTGTTTACTACAGGATCCACTGCACCCTGTTTACTACAGGATCCACTGCACTCCTGTTTACTACAGGATCCACTGCACTCTGTTTACTACAGGATCCACTGCACTCTGTTTACTACAGGATCCACTGCACTCTGTTTACTACAGGATCCACTGCACTCTGTTTACTACAGGATCCACTGCACTCTGTTTACTACAGGATCCACTGCACTCTGTTTACTACAGGATCCACTGCACTCTGTTTACTACAGGATCCACTGCACTCTGTTTACTACAGGATCCACTGCACTCTGTTTACTACAGGATCCACTGCACCCTGTTTACTACAGGATCCACTGCACTCTGTTTACTACAGGATCCACTGCACTCTGTTTATTACAGGATCCACTGCACTCTGTTTAATACAGGATCCACTGCACCCTGTTTACTACAGGATCCACTGCGCTCTGTTTACTACAGGATCCACTGCACTGTTTACTACAGGATCCAATGCACCCTGTTTACTACAGGATCCACTTCTCTGTTTACTACAGGATCCACTGCACTCTGTTTACTACAGGATCCACTGCACTCTGTTTACTACAGGATCCACTGCACTCTGTTTACTACAGGATCCACTGCACTCTGTTTACTACAGGATCCACTGCACTCTGTTTACTACAGGATCCACTGCACCCTGTTTACTACAGGATCCACTGCACCATGTTTACTACAGGATCCACTGCACTCTGTTTACTACAGGATCCACTGCACTCTGTTTACTACAGGATCCACTGCACTCCTGTTTACTACAGGATCCACTGCACCCTGTTTACTACAGGATCCACTGCACTCTGTTTACTACAGGATCCACTGCCACTCTGTTTACTACAGGATCCACTGCACTCTGTTTACTACCAGGATCCACTGCACTCTGTTTACTACAGGATCCACTGCACTCTGTTTACTTACAGGATCCACTGCACTCTGTTTACTACAGGATCCACTGCACTCTGTTTACTACAGGATCCACTGCACTCTGTTTACTACAGGATCCACTGCACTCTGTTTACTACAGGATCCACTGCACTCTGTTTATCAAGACACTTCCCCTCACTGTACTCACAGGATCCACTGACTCGTTTCCTCATGCCTCCAGCGTGACCTCAGAGTCCTGTGGAAAGCCCCTGAGCCCGCTGAGTTAGGATGAGGAGTCTCGCACAGCCGGGAAGGAAATCAACTCTTCTGTCGCGGCGCTCTGCTCAGCCCCTGCAGATCACCCTGCCTGGAGTACAGGGGTTCGCTCCCAGTCAACCCCGGACCTCAACCCCATGTCAAACAAAGAGTGCCGACAAAAAAAATGTATTTCCGATTATTATATCAGAAATTATATTTTTTGCATAAATTAAAAAAGAAAAGAAATGGTGGATATCATACCCCTTTTTTATCAGATGAATAATGCAGGAATGATGTAATATCATCTATAATCTATCATCCATCATAAAATCTCTGCTGTCTGACTGCCTCACAAACATAAGCCCTCATTTTATAATTTCTAAATGGGGCATCAAACACTAACTTAAATAAAAAGGTACAACAAAAAAAAGGGTCTGAATCAAGAGAACACAGAGCCCGTTGCACGCACGCACAAAGTGTGTGCAGCAACACAGCAGCAATAAAATGATTGCTAGCGACACAAGGGTCCTCTTTTGCCTTTTTTTTCTCCTCTCCTCTCGCTTTCTCGACTCCCCAAAAAATTGCAGGGAATTTCTCTTACGGGGAAGGAGCGGTATTTTTAGTCCGCCGAACTATGCTGCAACTGCGAGAGACTGTGTGCGAATGCCTGAGGGGGCTTTTGAGCAAGCTGGATCAGTGACTGCTGCTTATTCTAATGTTATGTGTTTGGATTACCTGTCACAAGGCATTACAGGCAGAGCTCGCCTCCCACTTCTGCGCGGCGGGCCCAGCCTCGACATCTGAGGCAATCACGCGCGGGGGTAAACAAAGCCAACCACTAATGGCTCATATCAGCAGCAAGGAAAACACGCAAAGTCTTTTAACAGTGATAACAACAAGGATGAAAGGGAGAGGGGGGAGCGAGCGGGCGGGCGGGCGAGAGACAGAGAGAGAGAACTCTCGTGTTTTGATTCATTAGAAATCTGTCATCCAGGTTTTCATAACCTCGACAACAGCCATGGAGATAGAAATACAGACAATAACTACTTTTGAAGATCTTCTTTGGTGATGTAGTAGCCGTGTATTAACATCTGCCCCTCGAACCCTCACACCTAACATCCAGGCTGGCCGCGAACACAGCACTGTCTTTAGGAGGGGCTAATTTATTCATTCAGTGAAAGTAATCACCCTCTTTTGGAGAGCACAAGGACGAACGCGGCGGAGACAGCGGAGGTTGGGGTCGGAGCTCCTTTCACGGAACGGTACAATCGCAGCACTTTGAAAACCGGGTGCGGGTGGGACTCATAATTAAGATACCAAAGACTTATTAAGAAATTAAGATGGAATCCCAGGGCGGCCAAGAGCCAAAAGGAGCCGGCTATGAAAGGGAACATCAAAGAACCCTCGCAAGTAATGAGACACTTTCCGTGATCCAAGTTTCAAACTTCTACGGACAGACTCGGCTAATAGATGTCAGATAAAGGGTACGGGTGCCACAGGCCTTCGGTGTTGTTGTGAGCCGAACCTGCGCCAAATGATGTTGTTTGCCGTCTCATGTCGGCCCGCTTGGCATCTCCGCCGCTGCCAGGCGTCCCCGGAACGAGGGATGGCTCTCGTGTTCCTTCTCAAGGTTTCCGACTCTTCCAACTGTGCTTTTGGGGAATTTTCTTTCTTCCCTTTGGAGAGCGTTCATCTAACGCGGGCCTGTGAAGGCTTCCCAGACTGAAGCTGTGATTAAAGGCTGAGGGAGACGGAGAGATGCTGGAGTCTCTCTCTCTCTCTCTCTCTCTCTCTCTCTCTCTCTCTCTCTCTCTCTCTCTCTCGCTACACCTTAGACAAACAGCATCTGTGTGTCTGAGTCCATCAGCGTGTTATTATTTCTAAGAAAATCCCTGCTCCACGCTTTAGCCCACCCGAGAACAGAGGCATGACTTAATGCCAACAACATTATGACTGACTTTATTTCATAGCACTCAAACACAAAGGCCATTCTCACAGAAGCAGGGGGTACAGAACGTAAAAGACAATAATTTCAAAGAGAAATCATTCTTTATGATGTCATTTTTATGAATTAATTTGTGAACTACAGTTACAATATTAAGAATGTTTGAATTACAGTAACGTTATGAATGAATTAATTCAATTCATTTAGGGACTGTATTAATTAAGGTGCACAGTTATGAACATGTGAATAAACGTTAGACTGTAATGAATGCGTGAAATGAAGTCAGAACATTATTAATGTTTTGAGCACAATTATGAATGAGTCGTTGAAGGTAACACCATTATGAACGTGTGAATGAAAGATACACGGTTATGAACGTGTGAATCAGAGTTACACCGTTAGGACCGTGTGAAGGAAAGTCCCACCGTTATGAGTGTGAGAATGAAAGTTACACTGGTGTTGTGAAGTGGTGAAGGGGTGAATGACCAACCTGGGGCTCGTAGGAGGCCATGGGGGGAGGCGGGGGGAAGAACCCCAGCGAGGGGCAAGGGTGCCCCCGTCTCTGGTCGGCGGGGGCGGGGGGGGCAGGAAGTCTGCTGACACACACACACACACACACACACACACACACACACACACACACACACACACACACACACACACACACACACACACACACACACACACACACACACACACACACACACACACACACACACACAGGAGGAGAAGAGAAGCAGAACAGTCAATATTTTTTGCAATCACACGATGAAACTGTACAATAAACGTACACGGTTCCCGCGTGTGTTCGACCAGGCGTTAGGATTCACTCTTCTCCTCCGTCCATTTCAGGGATTTAATCTCAGATTCAGGAGGTTGTGCGTGTGTGTAATGAAGCCACGACCCCCAGGACCCCCAGGGGAGAGGGGAGAGAAGAGACCCCACTCTTAAAGTCTTACCGACGCACACCGACGCACTGACACACACAATTACAAGCAATTTGCTAATCGGACTCCAGTAATCTGTGTTCAGAGTCCCCGGCGTGAGCCCCAACACGCAGACTAGTGTTACGGCCCGCGTACGAGCCGCTGTTTGTTCTGCCAGGAGGAGAAGGAACACATTCACGCCGCTAAACCCCTCGCTAATCCAAGGATAGCATCCCGCCACATGTTTCCCACCGACACAGAGCGACTCCCCAAATTAGATTCAGCGGTTGGCTCCTCTCCTCCGTCGGCCCTCAGATTGAATCATTTGACCGTGTACTTCTTAAGAAGCCAAGCAGACATGAGCTTTGCAAATTAAGAGCCCTTTTTCTTTCTTTTTTTTCCCCCCTCCGCCGTGAGTCGTAGCGGGAATTGGTTCCAACGCGCCGCCACTTTGAAGAGTTCTGTTCAGAAATTCTATTTGCTTACCCCGCTTGCTTTTCATCGGCTTTCGTTGGAGCTTAATTGATGTCATCATTGTAGTTTATCCAAGTTTGTTTACTAAATTAATGAGGGAGGGATGTTTGGATGACTTAAGACATAAGCTGATAGTGGGGGGGGGGGGTAGACGGGGGGAGACAGGTGATTTCAGAGAGTTTGAAGTTACTTTATGTAAAGACCTCGTGACCTCACCCAGGTCAACGCAGTCATTCGCGAAGGAGGAGGGACCTTGTTTAGCCAGGTATCGTCTCTCCTTCCCTCCGCCAAGCTCCCTGTCCTCTCCCCTTCCCCCTCTCGTCACCTCCCCCCCAGTACCTCCTCCGTCCTCCCCTCTCTTCTCCCCACCACGCACCCTTTCCTCTCCCTCTCATTCCTCCACTCCTCTCCTCCCCATCTCTCCACTCTCGCTCGCCTCTTCTCCTCCCCCTCCTTGTTTCTCCTCCTCTTCTTCCCATATCTCCTCCTCCTCCTCATCTGCCTGTCTCTCCTACTCCTCACCCTCTTCTCCCCATCTCTCCTCCTCTTCCTCCTAGTCTCTCCCCCTCCTCCTCCTCTTCTCCCTGTTTCTCCTCCTCCTCCTCCTCCTCTTCTCCCCGTTTCTCCTCCTCCCCCTCCCCTCCTCAACATGTTGGCCGAAACATAAGTAGATCATTAATCCTCAGCATGAGACAAAATTAAGAACATGGAGTTTCATGTTTCCACGTCTCTGACATCACAGTCGTGTTACGACTCAAACTTTCATGGACGGGTATTTTATGTTTTATTGAGACGGTCGTGTCGTCAGGTTTGAGGACCAGGGGGTTAAAGGTTTATATCTGGAAAGGTAAGCTGCTTAGAAGACAAGCGGCGTCTGCTCCGAATCAAACATCTGTGTGATGATTCAATCATTCTGTCGGGGCGGAGAGACCGCAGGGCTCCAGTGAGCCGGGTTGAATGGCTCTGCTTGGTTAGGATGTTTTCCTCTTAGTTTATGTTGGGTGAGTTCTTATCTTATGTTGACTAGGCTAGATGAGGTCGAGATAGCCTCTGTCATTTCACGTTTGACGTTATGTAAGGTTGAGTTATGGTTATCTTATGTTTGACCAGGTTAGACTAGGTTGTGTTAGGTTAGGTTATGTTTCGTTAGATTAGGCTGAGTTTTGCCTGGTTGGGTAAATAGATTAGACTTGGTTGATTTAGTTTAGGTGAGGTAATGTTGGGTTGGATTAGGTTGAGTTAGATTATGTTTGGTTAGATTAGTTTGAGTTAGGTTATGTTTAGTTAGATAAGGTTGTTAGGTTAATTTATGTGTGTTTAGATTAGGTTGAGTGAGGTTAGATTAGGTTAGTTTAGATTAGGTTAAATAGTGCGGTCTGATCATTTCTAACATGACCCGTAGAAAGCACAGATGAGGACAAAAATATTAATAATCAAAACGCAAAAAACAAACATTTCCAAGGACAGTGTGCAGAGCTTTCCGAAGATGACTCTACTTGGCCTGTGTTCCAAACTCTGAACACGCCCGGAGGAGGGAGAGATCTGAGGGGTGTGACGGAGGGGGTATTAGCCAATAAGATCACACACGCATGACAACATCAGCCCAGACCCTGTAGAACTCGCTGATCGCCATGGCAATCAGACTCCCCATCTAATGCTACCTCAACCAGACAGCGATAGTTAGGACTGTATAAGTTAAGTGTATAAGTGATGTTATACCTATTAAGTCTGTCTAGATGGAGAATATTTTAGATTGTGATTCAATACATCAGTATTCAAAGCTGACACTCAATTATAATATCTGCAGACTCTGTGTCTAGTTGTTGAATATAAAGCAACACAAGCCCACACTATGGATTTAATAGGTAAAGAATATACAGAGCAGTGCTATTTCACACCAGTAGGAAACTACCAGTCTGTCAAGTAGCAGGTGCATTCATCGAAAAGGGGCTTGGAGTGAACTCCAATGGGCTGCATGTCTTCAGGGGGTAGGGGTTAGGGGTCAAGAGTCATCGGGCTCTAGCACGATGACTACAGGTAGGTTGGGGACATTTGGGATCAAACCAAGTTCCTTTCGGCTGTCGACCACACGAGCCACTACTGTCCTCCTTCCTTAGATTAAATGGTTACTGTACACGGATATCTTCCATACATACTCCACTACAGCCTTCAGTAGCCCTGCCAAAAGTCGACAAGAAAAAAACTAAATTAAAGTTTCAAAATCTCACAAATCGTTCTTAATAAAAGATATGGCAATAACATCAACAAAAATCAAAAAGAAGTACGTCAGTACTTTCTTTTTTGATTTCAGATTTACAATCCAGCCGATATGAATTAGCGTCACATCCACCCGTAGGCCGCCGCGCGCCGAGGGCGACAGACGGGACGTCAACAATCTCCGTATGCGGTCAGCGCGAGCGGGGCTCCCGGGCGCCGCGCTACGTCACCGCGTCACGTCCCGCTAGCAGTGGGAGCTACCGCTAGCGCTAACGCTCTCTGTGCCGTGAATGCGGCCGTCCCCATTTGCGACCAGCGGCGTGAGAGGCGCGGAGGCTCCCGGCGAGCAGAGCGCTAATGAGGCGGAGCGGCTGGAACATCGCCTTAATGCGACAACTTCCCCCCTTGTCTTTATTGAGCAATTAGCCTTAAGTAGGCGCCGCGCTAGGCAGGCATCCTAATCAGTGATTAGGCTGGTTGGAGAGGCTGTGAGGAGCGGCGTCAGGCCCGCCTCTGAGTCTGAAGGATGGAGTGTTGGAGCCAATTAAATATTGTTTTGTTGCTTTGTCTTTAAAAATCTACTTTTACAATTGGGGTTTTCGATTATGTGTTTAAACACCTGCAATGCGTTTACTTTTCAATCGACGATTGGCTTGGAGATGCCATGATGAGAGAGTCATATAGGCGAGGATATATATATGATAATATACATTAACATCTGGTTGGTTTCCATGTAATCCCTCTGTGATGCAGAGTGAAGTGGAATCGCGTCCAAGTTGAAGAGCGACCAAAAACATCACTTAACGCAAAGGGAGAATAGTTAGTGGCAGCTTTTGAGATTTAAAAAGCAGTCGTCGTATAGGAACATATGCTTGACGCAACATCTGATGCACAAAAACATTGCTCATTAAGGACTCCCCCTGTCCTTCTGACGAGTAGTTTATGAGGATTAGAAGACACTAAAAAAGAGGGTGTGTTTTTGTGTGTTTTCTCTTAAATCACAACATATGGCTCTACTTACACACTTCACATTTCCACACACTTTAATCTGAGTGATACGATACACATTTCCCCCACTATAATCTGTATTACAAGAATGTAAAAGCATCTCCCATCTGTCCCATAAGTCTTCAGAGCGCCTCCCAAACTGACTCTGGAGGGACTTATTCAGACAGGACAAGATGGACGCCAAAGGTCCATAGCTTCATAGACCCATGCTTCCACGACTTTCATTACACGCGCGTGCGTGCGTGCGTGTGCGTGTGCGTGTGTGTGTGTGTGTGTCTGCAAGTGTTTATCTGTGTGTGTGTGTCTATCTGCAAGTGTTTATCTGTGTGTGTGTGTGTGTGTGTGTGTGTGTGTGTGTGTGTGTGTGTGTGTGTGTGTGTGTGTGTGTGTGTGTGTGTGTGTGTGTGTGTGTGTGTGTGTGTGTGTGTGTGTGTGTGTGTGTGTGTGTGTGTGTGTGTGTGTGTGTATCTGCAAGTGTTTATCTGTTTGTGTGTATGTGTATCCGTGCATATGTTTATCTGTGTGTGTGCGTCACTGTTATTTAGTCCTTCCAACAGAAGCATGTGACGGTGAATTCAGATACAGGACAGAGGGTCATTAGGGTCAGGCAGGGCTTAGAGCACCCATACATTTTGGCCGGGAGTCAAACTCCCTAGCCACTACACTGACCCGGCCCTGTGTGTGTGTGTGTGTGTGTGTGTGTGTGTGTGTGTGTGTGTGTGTGTGTGTGTGTGTGTGTGTGTGTGTGTGTGTGTGTGTGTGTGTGTGTGTGTGTGTGTGTGTGTGTGTGTGTGTGTGTGTCGATTACCCCGCGTGCCACATTACGCAACACGCCGACTATCTATAGTCGGCGTGTTACTAGATATGCCATAAAGTAAAAAGAACACAATAAAAGGTGAGTTTCGTGTATTTAAAACTCTCTAACGGCCGGCGTAGGGCACCTACAGGGTGGCCTGGCTCACCTACATGGGTGCCCTAACTTCTCCAGTCGGACGGTAGAGGAATGTTGCCTACGTTTGCCGATAAACCCAACACCGACACCGGGAATTTGACCTGGGGTGCAGGGACTCATCGTACAAGTATTTGCATAGTATTGACATAGTGAACGACAGCGTTGGGCAATGCAAATCATTGTGTGACGCATCTTAAATCATAATTATTGCCTACGATGTCACTTATAAATCACTTGATGGTATGCAAATAATTCTTAAAGAGAGTCTTCCGATTATAACTACGTATTTTGCCGTCCTGAAACAACTTGTCTGCCCACGTGCCTCAGAACAAGACAGAGAGTAAAAGGGTGTGCACGTGAGCTGTAGGTGTGTGCACAGAACAAGACAGAGAGTGAAAGGGTGTGCACGTGAGGTGTAGGTGTGTGCACGTTAGGGGGGCTGGGTGTGAAGGTGCGTGTGCCACCAGACAAGACACTAGAGGTGCAGACGGTGAGCAAGGGAACCTAACGTCACCTGCCAATTAAACGCACAGTGGAGCAGCCCGATGACAACACTATGTCCTCAGGATAGCAACGCCAGGGACTTCCTCTAACCCCGCTGTAAAGGAAACCTCAGCCCATTCAAACCCGCGCGCTCTGAAGAAGAGACTCTCAAACCACGCGATTGAGAAAGCATAAAATAAGTGCACTTTGTTCGGCTTCACGCGCAACACGCCTGTAATCCCTGGCAGACGAGAGGGGAGAATGACTTAAGTATTTCAGGGCCCTGGTGTCGTCGGCGGTGTTTCCTTTGTG
Source organism: Melanogrammus aeglefinus (assembly GCA_900291075.1). Classification (NCBI taxonomy): domain Eukaryota; kingdom Metazoa; phylum Chordata; class Actinopteri; order Gadiformes; family Gadidae; genus Melanogrammus; species Melanogrammus aeglefinus. The sequence goes on from OLKM01000198.1 coordinate 167,811, forward strand.
CGTTTTATCTCTAAACAGCTCGGCTTCGGGCCGATGCAGCGGGACGCATTGTATTGACATAATTACGGCGCGTCTCCGTCCCCGTCGTCCTGCGCGTCGCGGGGTAATTAGGGGAGATACAGGGAGGCAGGCGCAGAGTCACAGCCTTGGACGGACGGACTTGAGGTCTTCGGAGATCGGGTTGCAGGCAGGAGTGTAAAAAAAAAAAAGGAGCGCGAGCGAACGGGCTTGCGAGGGTCTAAGTCGGGGTTCTGGGGGGACGTCGGAGAGCTGAGTGGCCAGATTTAAACAGAGTAAAAAGGAGGGATTATATTCGGTGAAACAAAAAATAAGACAAAAAACGACAGAGTGCCAAGAGGTGAAACGGTTTTAGGGATTCTGAATAATCCGCTCATACAAACGTGACTTCTGGATGAACAAAGCCGGCCTGAGTGTGCGTTGAAAGAACCTCGTGTAAATCAGTAACTCAGCCGGAGAATGACGCAAGACTGAGGAGGGGGGAGGAGAACCGGGAAGAGACCATCAAGGACCTCTTTTCCCGGCAGAAAAGGAGCAGGTGGAGGGGTAAGGTGAGAGGGAGGGAAGAGGAGGAGGGAGGTGATAGGAGAGGTGAGAGGGGGGAGGAGGTGGAGGGAGGGGACAGGAGGGAGGTGATGAGAAGAGGTTGAAGGAGGTGAGAGGAGGAGGAGCAGGTCCTGCTATCAGAGGTCAGAGGTCAGGTGATAATATCCACGCCTGAAGACGATATCACCTTGTTGCGACGGTGATATCGGATGGCAGCAGACATAAATAAAGTAGTGACAAACCTGTGTGTTCAGATATGTATACTTCAGCTGTGATAGTGTATGCGTGTGTATTCCCGAGGGCGTATTTGATTGCATGTGTGTATGTGTGTTTGCCTGTGTATGTGTACATTTGCCTGTGCTTGTGTCTGTAAGTGTATGCGTGTGTGTCTGCTGTGCATCTGTGTGCATGTTTTCCTGTGTGTGTGTGTGTGTGTGTGTGTGTGTGTGTGTGTGTGTGTGTGTGTGTGTGTGTGTGTGTGTGTGTGTGTGTGTGTGTGTGTGTGTGTGTGTGTGTGTGTGTGTGTGTGTGTGTGATTGTGCCTGGGTGTGAGCGTGTGTGTGTGCTTGTGACTCTGCCTGTGTGTGTGTGTGTGTGTGTGTGTGTGTGTGTGTGTGTGTGTGTGTGTGTGTGTGTGTGTGTGTGTGTGTGTGTGTGTGTGTGTGTGTGTGTGTGTGTGTGTGTGTGTGTGTGTGTGTGTGCTTGTTCCTTTGTTTGTGTGTGCCCGTGTGTGCGTGTACGTGTGCCTTTATGCCTGCGTGTGTGTCTCTTCCTGTGAGACACCTTGTGGGGACTCCAGCAGACTGAGGACGTCGGGGGCCACGCAGACAGATAAAAACAGCTCCGCACTTCTGCAGCGCTCCGGGCGAACAATAAGCGCGCGGTTCCGGGAAGCATTAGTGGAGAAAGTTGTAATAAAACAGCTTAAAACGCATCGCTGAGCGCACGCTAAAACAAACTGAGTGCTAGGGTCCGCGGTTAACTCCAAAATCTTCTTAATCCCAACGCCACACGGAGCGATACGCCGCGGTGAAGCGTCGCGAGTAAATCGTTGGTGACTCATTTAGATAAAAATGTGTGGAGTTTGACTGCTTCTGGATCCAAACGTCGGACGATGATTTACGATCTCTGTTGATTATCAATGAAGTGAAACTGCATACCTTGACTGTTGTAACGTTTTCCAACTAAGTTTCTTCGTGAGCACGCTAAACAAAGTAAGAGCATTCCACCTGCAGAGCCAACACATTCCTTCAGAGAGGAAGTCGAACCGCGCTCAGTCAGAAGGTGATGAATCACACGCTCATTCAGAGGTTGACTGGAACCCAACTCCAATGTGGGCATGCTACTGTTGTTATTTGTGTTGCATTGTTATTGTTACGATCATAATCATCAACCTTATTGTTGTAACATTGTAATTATATCAGGGTTTTAATTAAGAAAATATATGATCATCATTATCATGGCTATTGTCATTATTTATAAATCTGCATAATCCTTACGATAAGTATTAAAGTTATTGTCAATATTTGGGTTATTAAAATACATATACACGCATTATAAACATAAACACCCTTAAAATGCATACAAATGTACACATGACATGTGTGACATATATGTAACTACCCCCCCCTCCACACACACACACACACACACACACCACACACACACACACACACACCACACACACACACACAACACACACCCCCACACACACACACACACACACACACACACACACACACACACACACACACACACACCCACCCCTGACCTGGTTCTAACGTCCAGCAGGAAGCCATCAGCTCTGTGTCCTCAGTCTGATCCGCTGTCAGGGATTTAGGAGGGAAAGTTCTCCCCTCACACTCCCCCAGAGGGGACCCTAAAACCTGCAACCCCCCACCCTCTATCCAGTATGTTAACAAGACCCCTTGCTGGGGGCCCCGTCCCAGACTCGCTTGTTCCTAATATGTTTTAATGCTAATCCTTCATTTTTTATATCAGTCCGGCCTTTATGTTTGATATAAAGCAGCACATTTACCGAGGAGGTGCTGATAATCCCTCCTCAGCAGTTGTTCAGCCGTCTGGGGCCCGCGTTATGAATGCTAAGCGTGTGCTAAGCTAACACAAAGTACACAGGCTAACACCAACCTACCTCCTTTTGTCCCCGTTGAAAACCAGCGAGAGCCGTAGCATTAGCGCAAGATAATGCTACGCCGTCAATTCTTGGAATTATGGAGAGTAAATAAAATCTCAGGAATTAATTTTTACGAGGCTTAGTTATCACACAAACATAATCACTGATTACAACCGCGGGGGAAACTGTAATCTGAATTAATCTATATTAATAAATATAAAAAAGACAACGCAATAAATGTATGGAATTATCGAATGGGGTCTCTTCAAGTCTGCTAAGCCGCTACAGAGTTCAGGCCCGCCCAACCGCGCGCGCGCGCGCACACACACACACACACACACACACACACACACACACACACACACACACACACACACAACACACACACACACACACACACACCACACACACAACACACACACACACCACACACACACACACCCCCCCAAACCAATAATAAAGCAGCAGGAAGTGACACAGACGGCCTCTCTCTGACAGGAAGTAACCTCAACCACCAGATGCAATGGCTCTAGAGAATTCATCGTATGCAGGCCTGGGGCCACAGCGCCCACAGGGCTGATGGCCTCACACACGTACCGTAAACGCTGCAGAGAGAGAGAGTTCCCCTCAAGCGCTGATCAGATGACGAGCGTCGAGCCCAGCGCTGGGAACACCCACGCAATCCGCTACGCCCAGGTTAGCGTCGAGTCTAGGTTAGCGTCGAGTCTAGGTTAGCGCCGTCGAGTCTAGGTTAGCATCGAGGGTAGCTCAGGCCTCATCGGTGAAACGGCAGAGCTCATCACGTATTGAACCACTGGAGAATGATTGCCCCAAAGGCGTCGCCCGGACAACAGAGCATTCAACGATCATTAGAGGAGGGGGGGGGGGGGGCGCATTGTTGCAATTAATCCTCTTAGTGCCTAACGAGAACCGGATCGACGTGTTGGACCGGAGTGTGTGGATTACACACGGAGCGTCTCTGGATTACATGTTAATGAACCACGCCTCAGAACGCGTGTGCGTGCGTGCGTGTGTTTTACTGTATGTGTGTGTGTCTGTGGCTATGTGTGCGAATGTGCACATTTGCGTGCATGTGTCTGCGTGCGTGTGAGTAGCAATTGAGAGAAAGCGACGCACCAACAGAAAAAAATGTTGCGTTAAATCGACCAAGTCCAGAAAGGTCAAACAAAGGTGTGCCCAATGTTTTGTGTTTGTAGCTTTAATGTTTCTAAAGTATCCAAGGGAAGATTTGGGTTCTGTATCTTCTGGGTTCATGATATTGTTGTGTTTAATAAGCCTTTAAAATCATCCAACACAGGACAAAGCTGAGCTAGCATGGAAGTATTTCCAGCCATCGTAACAAACCAGTGTTCCCTGCCCTTGAACATCACACACACAGGGTTTAACCACTCCTGTTTAATGTTCTGTTAACAGACCGGGCGCAGCGACCACACCAGACACTGACCTGCGGTCCTACGCTACATCTCACTCCCTCTTTCACTTCCTCTCCCTCTTCACACTCCTGTTCGTGGAAAGGCCCAGAAAGAGGAATAAAGCAAACTGGAATTACTTCTGAATGTGATTTGGGAACAGACAACGAGGGGGAGGAAGAGAGAGCGTGAAGAGCGTCGGAGGCCGGGTTTGTATAAACTTTCTCCCAACGTTGCCGTGAGGAGTGTACCGTCAGGTGCACTGAGAAGAGCGGAGGTCTAAGCCAGCGCTCCCAGCAGACCGCCGTGTTTTAGCTAACAGTCAACGCTGCTGTTTGCTAACAGCTTCCTACGGTCCAGACCTATACGGCTCCCAGGGGCCCTCGTACCGATGGAGGGCAGCACACAGACATACACAAAGACACACACACACACACACACACACAGGCACAGATACATACACAGACATACACATGCAAAAACACATATTCAAACACACACGCATATGCAAGCACACACACACACACACACAACTAAAACACGCAAAGGCTCACGAATAAATATGAAGATTTAAGAGACACAAACCAAAAGAAAAAGTTAAGGCACAAAAACAGAATACATATACAATACACAGACCTGAAGAGCAGATAACAACGTGATCTCTCACACTCGCGCACAAACACACACACACACAGGGACATACATACCAATTACAATCAGGGCATTTAGCAGACGCTTTTATCCAAAGCGACTTACATCAGTAATACACACATTGACACACCGACGGCCGAGTCAACGTGCAAGGCGACAGCCAGCTCGTCAGGAGCAGTTAGGGATAAGTGTCTCGCTCAGGGACACATCAAGACTCTGGGGATCGAACTAGCAACCTTCCGGTTACAAGACAACTGCACTACCTCCTGAGCTAAGACGACCCACGCTCACAAAAGCTCTCACTAACGCTCAAACACACAGACACACACAGTGCGCTGTGTGTCTCTACACTGAAGCAGCGTGTGCAGGCCCAGGCCCGGCGCCGTCCCGGCCTCCAGCCCTGCTCCGTGCGCTCCGTCACCCCCTCCTCTGGTGTCGGTACAGCTGCTGCTCACAGAGGCACACCGCTGATTTGCATACACTGATCTCTTATCGGGTTCTACGCTACGCAGGGCAGAGCACACGCACGTACGAGGTGCCAAGGTGGCGTCAGTCATCAAACGCGCCGAGCGTGGAAGTCTTTCCACTTGTTCGTGCCTTTACAAAACGGTTTTGCATCTGTTAAAAACAACGCGCTATCTTTGTTGTTCACGGGGAAGGGGTTAACCTGGTGATTGTTAGCGCTTGGCACTTGGTTCTATGAACATCCTGACTGTACGGATATAGTGTTGCTTCTCTTTCTTCCAACAAATGCACTTATTGTAGGTCGCTTTAGATAAAAGTGTAAATGCTCCATATGTGAATGAAGTGAAAGAGGTGGCTGAGCGGTGTGGTGGACTGGGGGCTGGACTCTCAGCCTGGGTCAGACCCAATGTGTCGGGACATTCCCCAAAAGTCATCACCCTGGAAGAAACCTCGTGGAAGCACAAGGGGAAATCAAGTGTTTCTAACTTTCTAACTTTCTTAAAAGACCAAAACGCGTCACCTCTGAAACCCGTGGTGCGGGTTTCAGAGCGCGCTCCGTGGGCGGGGTTGACTGAACCCGTCCTGAACCCGTCCTGAACCCGGGTTCAAAGGGTTCAGAGCGTTCGCGTGTCGCGACGCGTCCGCGATATGCTCCACCTGCGCGCGGAGCGGCCCTGCGGCCCCCACGGGGCCGCTGACACAGAACAGGGGAACCACTCCGGCGAGGAGACGTAATTCTGTGGAAATGCTTCGAAAGTCACCGCTGCGCTGAGTCGTGCACCGCGGGTCGCCTGCCGCCGGAGCACTTCCCCTTTCTCTTCCCTCCGACGGCCCGGAAGACCTCCGACCCCCACGGAGCCCCCGCGTGCCAACATCTGCCTGGAGACCCTGGCACGCTACTGGCGTCGGTTCCTCACAGAAGGAGAGCCGTGTCCCGTGATCTATTTCAGAACCCTTTTAAGATGAAACGCCCACCGACGGTCTACCTCGTCAGCTGATTTCCTGGGAATTTATTTGAATTTCTTTGTTTGCAATGAGGTCATCGAGTCAAAAGCGAAAATGTTCCTTTTTACTGTCTTTTAACATTTCTTTGTTTCAACACTTGGGGGAAACCACAACCCACCCCCTCCACACACACACGCACGCGCACACACACACACACACACACACACACACACACACACACACACACACACACACACACACACACACACACACACACACACACACACACACACACACACAGACACGTTTATCTCACAACAGTGCACCCCAGAGATGAGCCAGGAGGCAGCTCACTGTAGATCTGGTCCGCCCCGCAGCCATATTGGAGGACCCCCCCCCCCCCATCTCCGCCGCAGCCGTCGAGTGTCTAACGAGCCTCTAACGAGCGACCAACGGGCGCCTAGTTCGAGGAACGCTGCCGCCATCATTAGTGGACGGGTCCGCACACGCCGCGCCAGACCTGGTGGCTCCGACGGCTTGGGGTTCAAAACTTTATTGACAGGTTTATTAGATACAACGATATCCTGGACCCAGACGACGGAGGACACAAACGCTCCCTCTGATCCTCAGACTGAACCCAGCACTGGCAGGGCCAGCCCCGGGGTGGGCACGGAGCAGAACGGGTTAATCACAGGAAGGTGGAGGTTATGATTTATGAGTTATACTGGCACGGTTCACCTCTCGTATTAGAAAGCATGGAGGGGTCTCGTAGCGCTCGTGGGTTTGGTGCCCGCCTCCGGTCCTATGCTGTTGTTATTCCCATTCTCTTCTTCCCCCCTCTGTCCTGTCTCTCGCCACTTCCTGTTCATAAAGTCTGGTCCATAAAGGCATAAAAAGCCTGTCATATATGTTATATAAATAATCAGTTGGTCCCCAGTTGGAGCAAACAAGAGACATGAAACTCATTCACCTGTTGTAACGCGCACACACACAACCACACACACACACACACACACACACACACACACACACACACACACACACACACACACACACACACACACACACACACACACACACACACACACACACACACACACACACACACACACACACACACACACAGAAAGTCCTCTTGATTTGCATCAAACAATCAGACTGTTATCCAACTTAGGGACGACAGCTGTGAACACACAAGGGTTTATATGATCTGTGATTGGCTGCTGCCGCTGAGGTCAGGGCAGATCTCCCCACATGATTTGCATATATCTGAAACAGGTAAAGCACTTCTCTCATTGTGTCTGGCTCCTCCCCCGCTTCTGTCTCGCGGCCAGAGATCACAACAAACACTGGCTGGCTGCCGATAGAGGCAGCGGAGAAGAGTTAGGCCCAATCCCATCTCTACCCCTTACCCCTCGCCCTTACCCCTTCAAAACAAGGGGGAGGGGTAAGGGGAAGGGGTAAGGGGTAGAAATGGGATTGGCCCTTAACCCTCAGTGGTCTAGCAATCACGTGAATCAGATCAATAAACCCTCATGGTTTGAGGTCACGTGACTCCGATCAATTAAAACTCGGTGGTCCGACGGTCAAGTGACTCGTTAGTGGTTCAGATTAACCCCTCGGAGGGCTATGGGCTAATTAAGCGTCCCAATAGCTGACCTTGCTCAGGTACGACTGCGTCTGTTTAAACTGTTAAACCCTCCGGTAAGACTGCTGCCTCCGTCTTTAGAAGAAGACCACGAGTCGGAACTTCATCGATCAGACGGGAGAGACGGTTGCCACGGCGACAAAAACAGCAACAGAAAAGAGGTGGGAGGAGACACAGAAACCGACACTGAAGAGCAGGACGAATCAGCAGGAGGCCGAGGGGAGGTCCTCACCTGCGTCCGAGTCTCCTTTGTAAGGGTTGAACTTGGGCTTGGGCGCCACCACGGGGGCGAACTTCTTGGGCGCCTGTTGCTGGGAGACGGAGATGCTGGCGTTGCCGGGCGTGGTCTCCACGCGGGCGTTGACCTGGCCGAGGGGCTCGGCACCGCTGGGCTGGTTCCACATGATCTGCAACCGGAGAGCGCACGTCAACATATTGGAACGCATCCCACACCACGCGTATTGGAATGCACCCCAACTTAAGGCCCCTGTATCAGTCCTCCCAAGACACGTCTCCCTAAATGCCCAAACATGGACCTGATACCAACATGTCCCCCTAATCCTCCCCTGGCCTCTGATTGGCTGGTATAAAAGGCCCTTGGTGGTGAGTCAGGCCTTCTCACAAGCTGAGTCGATGTTGCCGTGTGCGGTCCAGTAATCGTGTGTCGGATTGTGTGTTGGATTCTATGTTTGATTGGCTGTGTGATTGCGTGTTGAGACGGCTTGTCAGGCGGCTTGTGATAACCGCAGCGGCCAAATACCTAAGGGTGATGTCATCGATACGGTGGAACCCACGGGTTCAAAGTCCCCACCGCAGTGTGACACCCTGTGATTCACTCCTATTAGGAGGCTTCTGTTGCCAGGTTGTCATTGAAGGCTTTTGCACACACACACACACACACACACACAGGATTTATCGACACACCCCCAGGATACACACACACACACACACACAGGATATCGACACACCCCCAGGATACACACACACACACACACACACACACACACACACACACACACACACACACACACACACACACACACACACACGTTGTGTCAGCACAGGTTCAGTCATCACACAAGGCTTTTAGCAACACACACAGGTTGTCATCCAAGGCTTTTGCAAACACACACGCGCACACACACACACACACACACACACACACACACACACAAACATATCTAGAAAGTTACTTCACGACAACAATAATTCCTCAAATCCCGTCGAGCGCTGAGCGATTGGCGCAGCTCTCATTAGCGGAGTGGATGTGTGAAGCGATTCTAGGGGGACCTTGAGATAAAAAGCTTATAAAAAGGAGAGAGAATCAAAAAGGAAAATGCCAGCGGTAGTCTCCAGTCTCAGTAGAGATTTTTGTAGCCGGTAAAAAAATCATGACCAAAAATCCACATCTTATGCATGCATCCCAAGGCCAGCACAGAGGGGGTTCAAAGCCCCAGCACGCAAAACAAATACCACCGCACCATCACTGGAATTGTGAACCAAACTTTTCCGGTTGAAGGGAAATTAGAGGGGTGTTTTTGATCCTAAAGGAGCCGTTTCAGAGATGGGTTCACGGTGCTGGCCCCATTGATTTTCATGGATCAGGAGCAGATCTCTTGTCCGTGGACAATCTGCGCAGGCCCTTTTCAATCATTCTCGCCCTTTAAGGCTTTTTTTTTTATGCATTTACAGCCAGAGCAGACAGCAGTTTAAAAACACACATGCAAGACAAAGGAGTGCAGACAATAAAGAAAGTACTGTGGGATCAAACGGCGTAAAGATCGAGAGCGATTGAGGGGGCATTTGCAACTCTGATGCAACCCCCGATGATTTTCAGTGTTCACACTAAAAGTCACTGAAAGAGGACAAATCTGTCTGCTGGCCATCGGACAGAATAGGAAGAACAAGAGCCTTCGGAGGTCCTCGTAAAATGCGTAAATGTAAAATATTAAATTCATCCCAGCCCTTTTCTATCATTTTAGTTTTTTTTCCAAAGAGTTCAGGCATTGAACTTTTATCCCCTTTTCGTTTTATTTGTATTAGAGTGTTTCGTTGCCTGTGGAACAAGAATTATCATGAAAACACTTCATGTTCAGAGGCGAACATGAATGCGCGGCTGAGGACAGAAGCGCGCAGTGTTTCGCCATCCCCGTTTCTCAAACCACTTGAAAGATGAACTATTTATACAACATGTCTGCCGCCTCTGTGTGTGTGCTGTTTGTTGGTCTGCGTTGTTGAGATGTTTCACTTTGTTCCGAGCAGGCTGCTGATATGCGGCTTAACTTGGGTTTCTTTGGAGCGCAACAGCGCGCAGAGAAGAAGAAAAAAAAAAAACACAAAACAAAAAAGGGGCCCACGCACAATCATCTTTTAATATCTGCTCAAATCCACACCGTCTCTGCTGTCACCGAATGGATCTCACGTTTGATATTGCGGTTTTCTTTTAATGCCGCGTTTCAGCCGTGCGCGCTCGTGTCTCCCTCCCTCCCTCCCCTTCCCCGCTCTCTCCCCCCTCCCTCCCCCCTTTCCCTCCCACCGCTGTCTGAGCGACAGCCTTTCATTCCCGGCTCTCAAATGGCGAGCGGAACAGAGCGGGATTGGAAGAGGGAGAAAGGCGGGAATTGATCTTAGCACGTGTAAATAAGGCGCTCTTAAAAGGGATTTATGTGCAGAATGAAACACCATTCTTTTCACTACCTGCTATTTTATATTTCTGTGTTTTTGCCAAATGATTTACGCAGCCAAACGGCTCCTCTGCACAGCAATGAAACAGACTTTACTTTAGTCAAACATGTGTTCTCACTCTTTTTGAGAAAGATCAGAGATATCCGTGTCGTACGCTGCGGATCCACTGATGCATAAAAGTCAGACAAAAGTTTTGAACAAGGCTCGGCTCCAAACTAACGCCGTCCTCTCCTCATTGGAATGAGGCCAGATGATCGAGGAAACGTGCCTATTGATTGAGCACCTTGAGAGAATCCGTTAACCAGTGTTCATTCCCATCCATCGCATTGTAACTTGATATTCAACCAAACTAAAAGTCGACGACCATATCCCCTGACCTGTAAGGTTTGGCCGTGAGACCAGAACTAACCCGCAGGATTGGGCCTTATAAAATAATGACCTAAAAAAAATATTTATTATATTGACATTTTTTTTCAAAATCTCATCAAAAAGATCACGTCAATGTTACGCGTCTTGCTGCAGAAATATTAAACTTGATGAGCTTATCAAGATAAAGAGATTAAACAGAAGTCCTCCTCCAGTGTGGGCCTAGTGGGCGTTGTGTCCATCAGCAGGACAGAGACGTGTGCGTTGTGTTGCTGTGGACGCCAACACACCTCCCCTCTGTTGGGGTGAGGCAGAGAGGGTCCTGGGAAATGACCAACAGCACCTTTGTGGAACACAGCAGGTAAACAGGATCAAAATGGGTCACTTCCCAAACTCTTTAACTCATAAATAACTTATTCATTACAATATAACTTCTTAAATGTATCTGAAGAAGAAAGAAAAATGATTGAATTTATGATTCTCAGGTCTTCGAATCGCGTTTGCCTGGGAACACGTCCTCTGGTTTATGCGGTATGCACTGCCATGCCGGTGTATACAAACCCAATCTCCCAGCTTCACGTAACACCTTTATGTAGCATAAGAAAACGTACCAGCTTGGTAGCAGCGATTCACGCTGAAAACATTCTGTTTGCGCGCCTAATTAAAGGGGGGGGGGGGGGGGAGGAGAGAGAGAGAGAGAGAGAGAGAGAGAGAGAGAGAGAGAGAGAGAGAGAGAGAGAGAGAGAGAGAGAGAGAGAGAGAGAGAGAGAGAGAGAGAGAGAGAGAGAGAGAGAGAGAGAGAGAGAGAGAGAGAGAGAGAGAGAGAGAGAGAGAGAGAGAGAGAGAGAGAGAGAGAGAGAGAGAGAGAGAGAGAGAGAGAGAGAGAGAGAGAGAGAGAGACACACACACACACAGGGCCCCGGCTGCTTGCTTGAGTTTATCCTCACAACAAGGTATTCCGCGAGGAAGTGAACAAGCACGCAGAATCCGTCTCGGTGACGGCGCTTTAAGAAGGTGTTCATCTAAGTACATTTTAAATAGACCTTTAAAAAGGGCCGATTACATTGATTCAGAAGGTTCGGGGAAAGTGCTGCGGAAGACGTCAACGAACTTAAAACGTACGTTTCTTTGTGTAATTTTGTAACCAAGAAATCTGAAGCTCTGCTGGTTGTCGAGTCTGACACCCATCTGGTTCCAGCGGACAGCTTTCTGTACATCCAGCCTGCGCCGCCGTGTTGACAGGCTCGTCACCACCTGTCGGACCACAATATGGCAGCAGCCGCGTCCCAGACTGTATGTATGTGGTGGCACACCATAGGCCGGCGTACGAGGATGTAGAGAGGAGAGGGAGACGGCGTGAGATCCAGCCCGAGTAGAACAGGAAGTTCACCCAGACTCTGTATAGCCTCCCCACCTACACCCCCACACCCCTCTTACACACCTGTTGTAAGTCCTGGCACGTATTGTACACATTTATTGTATGTTGTATGTCCTGGCACTTAAAAGTAGTACTTCTTATCGTAGCTATCTTTGCGTCCGCAGCAGATTGGAACGTTCACGTTGTGTTTTGGGGAGAAGGTGAAAAACATATTTGCACGTTGTTAAATAAATAAAATAGGAGGGTTTCAGATTCACTGGCTCCCTAATACAGCGTTTGTCCGCTCGAGAGGAAGAGAGGAGGCAAGGCAAACTGCGCTTGTATAACGAATGGAAGGTTTACAAAAAACAGTTTCCAGAAATAAAACCGAACTAAGATGGCCTCAAAATAAGGGCAGTTTCACGCGTAAGAACACATTCTATTGAGTTTATTAAGGCCCCTGGATCGATTCCAAGTGCAGACAAGCCGCTGTGACCTTTGGAGACAGAGCTGTCGATTGACGTTCCTTTAGAGCAGTCCTTGCAGCGGGCCCTCCAGGTTGAGACACTAGAGACCACAGACCCAACGGTCAGGAGGACGGCGGCACAGACTACGCCGTTGTACTGCTCTCCATGCCGAGGGCGCGCGGTGGGGGGGGGGGATTCAACATCGTCTCATAGGATATAGCCATATGGACTGCATTGCTAAAATGCTTTTCTAACCAGTGGCCCCTCAAAGCGCTTACAATATTGCCCCACATCACCCATTTATGCACACATTCACACACCGATGGTGGAGTCAGCCCTCAGCCAGCCCGTCGGGAGCAGTCAGGGTGAGGCGTCTTGCCCAAGGACACCTCAACAATAGCTAGCCAGGGTAGAAGGAGCCGGGGATCGGACCAGCAACCTTCAGGTTACCAGCCAACCCGCTCTTCCTCCTGAGCCACACGCCGTACTCATAGTACTAGTCTTGATGCTGAGATACAAGAGGACTGTTTTCCTGGTGAAGAATAAGTCTTTATGCATCTCATGGATGAACCACTACAGACTCCAGTGGAAGCATTGTACAAAAGTGTTTCATGGTGGTAGGTAACACTTGAAAGCCCCTTTAATAAATAATTGAAAGGCTCTGAAGGTACAATTTGAGAGTTGTAAATCGAGGGCATGAAGAGAGCAGAAGCTTTTCAAACCAAATCTAAGAATCGTCCCCGCGCTCTGCTCCGAGTTCCTCAAGCCTTGAGAGTTGCCTTCAAAAAGTATTTGGTACTGTGCAGCGTCTTATCCCATCTATCTTTGTTGTGTGCGGGGAACGGTGAACCTAGCGATTGTAAGTGACAGCGATATATTGTTGTTTCGCTTTCCTCTGACAAAGTGCACTTATTGTAAATGAATGAACGTAAAAAGGTTAAAACATTGCACTGTACACAAAACAAAAGCGCCGAAAGATAGTGGGCCCACGTCCGAGACATGCCCAGCAATCCACCTCCACGACGCCCGGCGTGCGAGGTCGTCCGGACCGGAGACACCGAGGTGCACACCAGACGCTCAGGAGAAGAAACACTCCGCCACCGGCCGCGGGGGGAAGGGCTGCGCGTTTAACGCGTCAAAGAGGAGTCAGTAGGCGGCTCTCGGCGCCCTGTGGCAGGGCCGGGGCGGCTCTGGTGACGCCGGCGTTCCCGCCGTCTGCTCAGCGAGGGCGCCGTCTCTGGCTGTCAGTCACGGTCGTTGAGGAAAGAGCTGCAGGTGCTTTCGGCGGCTCCGTCTTTCATGGGCGCGCGGCGGAGACGTTCGAGTGAGGGATGCCCCCAGAAGGAGGAGGGCCGCCCAGGGAAGGGGTTGAAGCAGGGAACTAGACAGAGGAACATGTCTGGTTCTCCGGTACTGACGCGCTTTCTAGTAACGCTGGAAGCTGTGCGGTTGTGTCAGAGACGAGCACTCATGATAGACAGTGGCTCACTGGAGTTAAGGCCAACATACATCCATCATACATCCATCATATATATATATATATATATATATATATATATATATATATATATATATATATATATATATATATATATATATATATATACACATATATATACACACACACACACACATCTATATACATATATATATATACATCTATACACACACACACACACACACACACACACACACACACACACACACACACACACACACACACACACACACACACACACACACACACACACACACACACACACACACATACATATATCCATGTTGGTTTTATAAGGAGCTATATAGAATGATAATACTACACTTTACTATTCTCTGCAGATGTCTTTGCTTCAGATATGTTAAAAAGAACAAGGTCTATCCCCTACCATCTCCTTAATGACCTGTCTCAGTACTGTCTAACCCCTACCTGCTCATTAATGACCTGTCTCTGTACTGTCTAACCCCTACCTGCTCCTTAATGACCCGTCTCTGTACTGTCTAACCCCTACCTGCTCCTTAATGACCTGTCTCTGTACTGTCTAACCCCTACCTGCTCCTTAATGACCTGTCTCTGTACTGTCTAACCCCTACCTGCTCCTTAATGACCTGTCTCTGTACTGTCTAACCCCAACCTGCCTCTGTACTGTCTAACCCCTACCTGCTCCTTAATGACCTGTGTCTGTACTGTCTAACCCCTACCTTCTCCTTAATGACCTGTCTTTGTATGAACCGTGTAATCCACTAAGCTGTCTAATTAGCCACTCCTCTGCTTGTGAGGACGACACAAGGGGCCAACTTTCCTATTTATTTTAACAGATCCATATCTCAAGGCGTGAGTGAAACAGCCCGCTCTGAGCCCACAACAACGTGTCAATTACCCTCCGACTACAGCATACAAACGCCGCTCAGGAGGGCACTATAACCCCCCCCCCCCCCCCTCGGTTCAGCGCACACCCATCACAACAGCCCTGCTACCGGAGCTCCGACTTCACCGCCGCGCCTGCGCCCACTGCCTCCCCCCTCCCCACAGTCGCTAGATCGGCGCCTGGCGTCGAGGGAACGCGGAACTCAGAGCGATGGTCAGCGGCGTGGATCAAACCGCTTTAAAAATTAAAAAGGTCCCCCATCTGCGGGGGGGGGGGGGGGGGGGATGTTGCCGAGCGGAGCTAGCACGGGCAGCCGCAGCGGAAGCCAGCCGGTTGAATGGCTGAGCAGGCTAACGCAGGCTAACATGACCCCCACAGGCAGCCCGGCCGCGCCACGCCGCTGCCTGGTGGAACACGGCCGGGGCCCCACCACAGTTCAAGCGGTCATTACGGAGCCGCCATGTTCTGCGTGCAGAGGGGTTAATATTTGACCGTCCCAGAAGGACGCCACGGCTCCGCATGTTGACACATTAATAAAAGCGGCACAGGGCTCCGGAACATCTTTGGAGCGCTGAATGTTTAATGGCGACAGAGTGAGCGGCAGCGAGGTTCAAGTATCGTGTCGTGTTCGGGCCGAGGGCCAACCGCCTTAACGCCCCTACGGAGACTCGGACGACCTCGAACCACAGCTGTGGAGTCGAGGCGGCGGCCATGTTGTTGTGCTCTTCTAACCCATCTCCTGTGGAACTGCTTCTTCATCGGTGCGGCTGGCCAACCGAGGCAGTCCCTGTGGTTAGACTAACCCCGTTGTTGAGTACTGGAATTGATTACTTTTTGCTCATTTACAGAAACACAAACAATATATCAGGAAGAACATAGATGGAGAATAATAGAGCTGCAGTCTTTGTTTGTTCCATATCGTACATGGATGGAGACTCTTGTTTGTGTAGGCTACGGCTCAGCGCCTCCCAAACACATGACTACAGACACACGACAACAACGTCAAGACCTTGTCTCACCTTTGAGTACGCAGTGTGTCAAACGTCCCCGACAACGACCACAAGGTTCCCCTTACTCACCTTATCTAGCAAACCACCACCACAACTGATCTCCGTTCCTTAAAGCCCCGAGTTCCTCAGAGTGGTTAAACACACCTGAACCTGCTGTGACCTCTTACCTTTCCCTTTGTTTCATTTGTGCCAAATTACAATCCAATAAGGGTTTCTCACGACTCAAAGCAGCTGGTGAAACTCCACGTTGTAGCTCCCAGCCGGGGACACCAACACACACAGAGAGAGGCCCCAAAAGTGGAATAAAGCATCAAAGAACAAAGAACACATCTACAAATACAAACCAGCCATCCTCCCACTAATTAGTGTGTTCGCTGTGTTCCTACGGATAAAGATTCAACCCAAGCAGAAATTAGGTTGAGAAGGAAGTGGAAAATAAGAAAGAATCCCAAATTAACTCGCATGTTAACTAGATCAAGTTCCTCTAATGTAATCTAATAAAGAAAACTCTCTATAGAAACATCCTACACGTTGTGTTGCAGGTAGATCAGCACTTCATGTGAAATACCCAAAGCCTTGCTCAGGGGAACCTCAACAGCATGTAAAGGATATTAACAGTGGAGTTTTGGTAGCTCTGTCACTGCCAAACGATAAAGATTCAACCAAATGAACCCATTTGATTGCAAATTCCAGCCTGGATCTATTTCTCTGGCCATAAAGGATAGTCAGGCCTTGGCAACAAGCAGCCACGTTTCCACCTGCCAAAGAGCATTTACTGTCTAACCTAGTGCACATCACAGCTCGCGCTGCCCTGTTACATAACGTTGCTTTGGGCTGAAGACCTGATAAACACCTTTACATCTCTGGGAGATCTTTCCTAATTGATATTGAAACAGTGTGTGTACTTATTTACTTATTCTGCAGGACGTGTACTGTATGATGAATATTGATTCAGCTGACAGTAGTACCTGGAAGACGATCATACTTAAGTCTCAAAGTGTGTGCATAATTAATGTTTGTTGTACACACAACAGCCTACGGCATTGCAGGGCAGGAACATCGACTCAACAACATCTTACCTTCTCCATTCATATTTGAAACCACAGAATTACCCTCACCATGTCCATTTAAATGTGACTTTTCTTCCATTAGATACGGCCATGCTTATGTGGAACGAATCGGTCAAGAACATAAATACAACGCATGAGTTTCCCCCTCTACGGCTCGGAAGCTGAACGTCAATATCAAGGTGCGTTCGGAAGGAAATTACGCAGGTGTGTGACCAGGAATCCAACGTGGAATGAGTGAAACGTTGGAGCTAGCTGCACTTAAATAGGAAGAAGGCCGAGGGGCCCCGCCTAAACACGACAGTTAATACTTAAGATACACTGTGTGGGGATGTGTTAATCCATAATGACAACCACTTATCCTCACCTCCACCCCCTCGTCTGAACGCAAGCCCCCTTCGCCCGTCTTAAATTCATCCACAAGGACCTTATAGAGGTAGTTTTGGACATAGTGCCTGATTCCCAAGTTAGCCTTGGTGTTGTTTTTCATTGGAAACAGTTTAACACATTTAATTCGGTCTTCTAGTTGCAGAGTTCGCTCGTGCTAGGCTAGCACACGGCAACACTAGCCTGCTAATAAAACACCCTCCTTCCCACTCCACAGTAGGCCTACAGCCGAGGTTAATCAATTATAACGCCAGACTATAGATGTAAACGTCTGTGTTGAAAGAATGTTAGAAATAAAACTAACCTTGCATCGCATGAATCATCGCATTTTGAGGGACTACTTTCTCAGCAGCAGCGGAATTTAACCTAGGTATCAGTCCGCCGCTGCCAGGAATATGACACTGCTGCTGAGACACAGCAAGTCCCTCAAAACGCAATACAATGCAAGGTTGGTTTTATTTCTAACATTATTCTATCAACACAGACATTAACATCGACCGTCTGTTAATAATCGATTTGCCTCAGGTGTACTGTGGAGTGGGTAAGACTGTTTTATTAGCAGGCTAGGTTTTGCCCGTTGCCGTGCGCTAGCCTAACACGAGCAAACTGTGCAACCAGAAGGACCGAGTGAAATGTGTTAAACCGTCTCCAATGATAAAGAACACCAAGGCTAACTTGGGATAAGGCTCTGTGTCCAAAATTCTATGTCCAAAATTCCCCTTTAAGGTCATCCACAGGGGATTCACGGCACGGCATCAGATCGTTTGGGGGCCCTAAAGTATCCCAACGGCTCCCAACGGCTCCATGTCCCCGTGATTAGCGTCACCTGTCTGCTAACAAAGGGCTACCTGTGCTCCCTGGGCTCATCGGCCTCATCCACGCCACGCTGTCTAATTACCACGCAGGGCGGCGTTGCGGTCAGGTGACTCTGCATCAATCAGCTCCCCAGATCGGAGATAGCGCCTTTTAACTGCCACTGCGGTCTTCACACTATCCGTGCTCTCTTCATCTGATCATTTGTATAGCCGACCGTGTCAATATTTGCCTGGGTTGATCTGAAGCACGGAGAGCGCTGGCTGTGTTCAAAGGGCCTTTGTGCACCCCGTATAGCCACTTATTTACATTCCACTATTTACATTGAGTCACCCTCTAACGGAGAGACTCCCAAGTGTCTGAGGACGGTTTGGGGAAAGGCAGTGAATACCGTTGTATGGGACGTGCCGGGTGGTTCTCGTTATATTCAAATGATGAAGGGGTGTTTCCTGGTGGCATGGGGAGACGGGTGATGGAGACGTTTGCGGAGCGACCGGCAGGATGACGCAGAGGAGGGTATTTTGGTTTCAGAAACAGGGAAACTCCATCTGGCACGGCCCCAGCTGACTGGAAGAACCTCCTCTGCCCCTCCCTGGGCGTGTGTGCTGTGGTATGTGTGTGTCTGTCTGTGTGCGAAAACTCTCTGCACCTGTGTGTGTGTGTGTGTCTCTTGTGCGTGCATGCCTGCGTGTGTGGCAGCTTGTTCGCATGTGCGTGTCTGCGCATGTGTGTGTGTGCAACTCTACTGCGCCTTTGTGCTTTCGTATATGTGCGTTCATGTGTTTGCACGCGTGTGAGTGTGTGTGTATACACATGCAACTGTTTGCATGCGCAAATCTAGTGTGCCATTGTGTGTGCGTGTGTTTGTGCGTTCAAGTGTTTGCATGCGTGCGCGAGGGAAAGCGATCACACTCTGGGTGCAAATCCCTCTCTAATGAGAGTAATTAGGAGTGCAGATAATGCGCGGGTTAATGGAATGATTAACACGCAGACAGCCGCTTGTTTTCCCCCATTAGCTATTGTGTCGAGCAGCTGATAAGCGTTACAATGAGATTAGGAGGCTGAGGGGACCGCAGAGCTGCTGCTAGACCTCCCTGGGCCACACACACACACACACACACACACACACACACACACACACACACACACACACACACACACACACACACACACACACACACACACACACACACACACACACACACACACACACACACACACACACACACACACACACACACCAGCTGATTAAACTGTTTAAACCGTGAGCCAGAGTTCATCCTCCGCCTTAAAAAGGTAGTTATATGGAATCTCTCCCTCTCTCTCCCTCCCTCCCTCCCTCCATCTCCCTCATGACTCTCTCTATAACCCTCCATATCCCTCCTGTCTCTCCCTCGCTCCTTCTCCCTTTGTTCATCCCCCTCATGTCTCCCCCCTCCCTCTCTCCCATTTCTCAGACATTCCCGTTTGAGGACTCAAACGGATGTCCCTCCACGCTGGTCGTAGGTCAAGATGCAGGTGAGTATTTACTCTCACCGTCCACCGAAGAACCGTTTCCTTCTCTGCGTCATGTCTTCACAGCCATTGACTCATCAAACCGTCTCGGGACTTAGTGGATTGACCTTATCGAAAGGCCTCATTGCGCGCATTCCATCACAGCTCAATGCGTTTGTTTGGTTACACTCCACTTCTACACATGAATATGAATACGACGAGCACTTGTAAGCGAAGAACGTACTTCACACTCTAATCCTCTCCAGCCCGGCGACATTCATTTTTTTTTCCGGCAGTTTTAATTCATCTTCCCGGAGAAATAAAGCGGGAGAAAGTACCAGCTCCTACCAGCCCGCTCGGAGTTCAGTTGGGGAACACAACCCATCTCATAAGTTAATTTCTGCGTTTACACACGGCGCCAAAACTTCTTTAAAGGCTGCTTTGGAAACGAGTGTTCCGGTGTTTTCCGTTGCGTCGGTTGGCCTTTGCTCCCTAATGACAGCAGCGCCTGTAAATACCGGCGTGCGACTTTAATTGTGAGTGACAGCGCGTATTGACACGGGGGACGTATCAAATGGCGCCGGCTGTATTTGCTCTGCACCGCACGAATGGTGGAGATGAGAAGGTCCCGGGAGTTTATCTTCCACTCCGTCTCGGGAGTTTGGCTGAGTGACAGCGGAAGATACATCACAAATAAAAACACATCACAAATAAAAAACACAAACACACAAACAAGCCGACGCCACCGCGCCTCTCTCCCCACAACACTGGGGTGAATAACAAGACTTTTAAAAATATATATTAGCATAAACACTAAGCAAGACGGGGTCTCGAATCAATACCGTGACAGATATCTACTTCACTCGACTCCAGTTCAAGGCAGAAGGCGAACTGTGGGAGGAGATCTGAGGCCATCGAAACCTCGTCTCGTCCGTGCACATACCTTCTGTCAACTTTATCGATATCGTAGCGCAGAGACAAACAAAACACCGTTCTGAGGGGGAAAGACGGAGCGTGCGTTCACAGACAAGCTCGGTAATTAGCGCTACGCAGGATCATACCAATATTAGCGGTTTCATTAGCTCGGCGCTACCCCACTTAATTGGTTATGCCCTCCTGAAAAGCCACGAGGACAGAAACACATCGCGTTCACCTCAGCAGCTGTTGCTGTCACAACACCTCCTCTTTTTCTTTCATACAGAAAGAAAAGACTGAGCTGCATTAGCCAGGGGTCAGGCGTCGGAGCTCAGCGACGCCTCGCATTGAGACAGCAGAGCTCTGGGTTTGAACCCGGGACCTTTTCTTCTGGGGGATATACTGGGCAAATAACAATCAAACATGGCACTACCTACACAACATGACGCATAGGCAACTACTACATGGAACAAAATGGCCGGCTGAAAGAGACATCAGTACAATATAGTCACAAACATCGAACAAACTCGCCAACATCCATCTGAATCAGAATTCAGTTAAGACTCGGCCTCGTTTTGAAGAGCACCTCACAACAACACGGTAAACCAGCTCAATGTCTCTATCCAGACCGAGCTGTGAAGACGAGTGTCTCTGGGCGGCGGTGTAACGTACGGGGGTAGTTAGCACGCGATCTAGGCGACAATTAAACACACTGGGGTCTGACAGGAAGACGCAAATACCCAATCCCAACAGTACGGTGTAATTTAGAGCGCCATCGGAATCTCACTGGAATCTCCGTCTCCGAGGGAGTGCAGAGATGCCAGAAGTCGTTCTCCATCGTCGAGGTGGACTTAATTATTGCCCCGGACGCACAAACAACGATAAGACCCGTGGACGAGCCACAATGACTGCCTGTGCGGTAACCATCTTGGGAAATGAGTTACGATGAAGTCAATCTAGACTGCAATTAGACAGGCCATTTTCAATGATGATGATGATGATGATGGTAGTGTGTGTGTGTGTGTGTGTGTGTGTGTGTGTGTGTGTGTGTGTGTGTGTGTGTGTGTGTGTGTGTGTGTGTGTGTGTGTGTGTGTGTGTGTGTGTGGTGTAGGGGTAATCTCTCCTCACCATATTGGAGTGTATTTTTAGGATTTTTTGGAAAGTTCTTGGAAGAGCAAATTCATGAACTTCACAGTGTAGGCGATCTATTAAAATTCCATCGCTGCTGTATGTGTGAACTCGATATCTAACGGGGCGGTCGCCGTTAGATATCGTTGACACGATATTGGACTGATGGAATGGGACTGAATGGACGTCACTTCGACCTCCAGTAGGTTCCAGTTGGTCTGGTGCGAGGACAGAGCGGTTAGGGAGATTGACTCCCAGACGGAGGCACCGGGTTCGATGCCCACATTCTGCCAGGCGCACCCTTGAGCCGCCGGCCAGACAAGGTGAATCCCTTCAGCGATGAACCCTCTTTGTACGAAACAGACCGTCTGATGCCAAAAGAGGTGGCGCCGACACCTTATCGAACCCAAACCTCCACAGGGAACTCCGACGACCAACGTCTGTTAGCGTCGCGGGGTGCGTCTAACGAACGCCGTCTCCCCCCCTCCGAGGGTCCCGCGAGGGGAGGAGGAGGAGGTTTTAAGTGAATGGTAGACGGCGTGAGCCTGGCCCTACGACAGCCTCTCCACATTACAGGCTTATCCCCCGAATCCTCCGTGAGCGATACACATTCCTTCTTAAACTGGATTTGGGCTCGGCCGCGTAATCCCCCCTCAGCCGCGCTGCTGGCGGGGAGAGGCCCCGAATCAACTTATTATTGATAACATTTTGTTGTTGGCAGAATGGGGATGACTTCGGCGAAGAGAATCCCTTTAGAACAGATTATAAAAGACGCTAAGGAAGGGAAATCGCAGCTCAGGAGGATTTTAATTTTTTCGAATACACACACACTGAGGAACGTTTGACGCACGTGGACGACAGTCGATTCTCCCCCCGGTGCCGTAGCCTCCGGAATCGCCTCGATTTCACTCTTACGTTAGAAAAAAAACGGTATGAAGAGAAGCAGCTGGATTTAGATTTGTTTTCCGTTTTAACTCTCAGACATTGTCTCCAATCTCCAACTCCTCTTGCTCAGGAACCACAAGCCAGGCCCTCTCCCATCTGTCTCCGCATTCCTTTGGCGGCGGTCCACACACTCGCACAAACGCACAAACAATGGGGGGAAATCAGCCAGTGATCTGTATTATTTCTTCACCTCCTGTCCCCTGGAGTATAGGATGAGCGCACAATAACGCGTTAAAACAGAGGCTTACGTTAAACAATCCTGTCAAACACACTGCCAGACGACGCGGGGATCGCTGAGGAACGCAACACCTGGCTCTGCCAAGTGTTGCACCTTCCCCAACTGCCAGAACGAGAAACGGGTTGAGGAGACGGTGAAATGTATTTATAGTCACTATAGTCAACTTTATCTGTGGTTGCTGTTTTAATGTAAAAATATAGGTTTCATGTGAAACATAATTTCTTGATATATATTGCCAAAATAACATCTATCATGTTTTGTTGTTTTTTGGGGGGGTTTTTTGGAAGGTTCTGGCAATAATTACATTAAGTTCTAAATATATATACAGAACCACATTTTCCAATGATTTTTGGGTGTTTTAATGTAAAATGTAGGGTTACTGTTGAATGATATTTATTAATATCTATGTCGTTTTCATTGTTTATGTATCGTTCAAGAAAACTGGAAGTCAGTAGTTGGATCAGTTTTCAAACGTCAGTTTAAAACCTGTTCTTGGTCCAGGCCAGCTGAAAGACCTTGACATTAATCATGGAGAACTTGGAGACACATCGGATCAACCCTGAATCATTCTTGGATCCCTCTTATCTATTTCTATATTTCCATCCTTCGTTCCCAACCTTTGAGCGGGAAAAACACAAAAGGGCCGACAATCTGTTTGTCCAAAAACATTTGGCGGGCGTCGGACCGCCTGTTTTTAAACGACGAGTCTTAGGCTTAGGTCCCAGTGGTTCGCCCGTTAATCTCCCGACTCGCCTCTCCCTTTCTCCCCCGTCTCCCCCCGACCCCTGCCCCCATCCAAAGAAGATTAATTGAAAAGGAAACTTCCGCCCTCCCCGGAGATGTGTTATTGCACTTCTCCGTGATACTTAATTGACCGTTCGCTTTTGCTGTTTACTCAGCAGTGCTAATCCGGTTAAAACTGGCCCGGGCCAGTCAGCCCCCGGCGTCAACACCGCTCTTAATCAGCCGCAGCTTTGCCGATCTCCGCCGTGTCCTGTTGACGTGTTGTCCACAGATCACTGGATCCTCCTGGCTGATTTGGTGAAGTGCAGATGGGCGGCTGAATCGCACAGCAATCACACGCGCAAAACACGCAATGTTTGTTTTGATCGTACGGTACACGCCATGACTGCACTTTGTTGTTGTACATCGTTGTCCCTCAGTTGTCCTAGGACCTGTCTAATATATGTGGAGATGCACAGACAGGCTCTCCTCTTCCAGGACCTGTCTAATGTATGTAGAGGTGGACATATACATTAGACAGGTCCTTGAAGAGGAGAACCTCTCTAATGTACGGAGAGGTACATTGGACAGGTCCTGGAAGAGGAGGACCTATCTAATGTATGTGTTGTAATGTATATGTAATGCCTGATACATGTGCACCTCTACACATATTATTCCTGTAGGACTCATCCTACAGGTGTTTGGCACAAGATGCACGTAATTAAACCCAGACCGGACATTTGGACGACACAGGAGAAGGTAAGGAGACGTTAAAAAAACATTAAAATGCCCCTTTTTAGTTTTCCTACAAAAACAAAAAGGGTAATGTTAATGTTTTCATACAGAACGTGAGTCGTCAACACGTTAATGTAACGCACAAAGAAGAAGAAGAGTTCTGAACCCGAGGGTCTGAACGGCCGTATCCGAGTGGAAAGACCCCGAATCTATGACCCACGGGATCCCACAGAGATCTCCTGAAAGACGGACTGGAGCTCACTGGCTCTACGCCCCGAACACATGGAGACTCACTCTGAGACAAACAACAACTCACTAATACTGGGGCGGCAAAAACAACCGTTGAATCAAGTCGGTTGTGTTTGTAAAGCCCTTAAACCCGTTTACAGTTTCAGGCCTTCACCAGACCGCATCATCGCGACACCTCCTGACCTATGACCTCTGACCTCGAGACAGAACACAGTAGTAGTAGTAGTGGTAGTAGTATGAGTAGCAGCGTAGTAGTATTAGTAGCAGCATAAGTATTATCATTAGATAACACACATGCTCTCTACAGCCGTGGATGACACACTAGCCGTGTTCGAAATCGTTCCCCATCACGGATATAGTGCACTATATAGGGTGCTCTCCATTTTGTAGTGGTGTTCGAATTCTCAGTGTTTAATATCATGCACTATATAGTGGACTTAAAATACCCAAAATTTGAATGAACATTCGATGTTCCCTACATGATTACTCCCGTATACCACAATGCAATGCGGTCTTGTTTTTCCGGAGGAGATGAAGAAGCTGAATAACGAATACATTTAATGATGGAGTCTCCGGTTTTCGTTTAGAAATGTCAACAATTTATTTGGGATTTAACATAGGAAATGTAAAATTCAAAATTAATTTAAAAAAACCTTGATCAAGGAAATGTGACATTCAACATCAATACAACCTCCAGCGTCTGTCTGTGTCACACACAATGCCCGGCGCGTTTACTGACGCAAATGACGTTTAGAAATGTTCAGCGTAGCGTCCGAATTCTCGTCTGTTCGCTCCCTATATAGTGCACTATATCATGAACACTGTATCGGGAATAGTGAGGGAGTGAATAGGGAACGATCTCGAACACAGCTTCTGTTTGAGCATGCTGCTGTTTCGGGTTCACCTGGCCAGGTGCGGCTGTAATGGGGTCACCCATAGCCCTCCTAAACACCCCTGCATTCCCTCTTGACGATTAAGGGAGTTTCTAGGGTTAAGGGTCGTCATGACTAGATGGCCTATGACGCCCTTTGAGACTTGATGTGATTAAGAGCGACCCAGAGAAAGGAGTATGTAGCGTCCATAAAATGGACGAGGTCAACTTCAACTGGTGGTTAAGAGGCAGGGATTGACAGTTACCTGGTTAGACTATGAGACAAGGCAGCTGTTGTGATGCTGGTCACAGATAACGAGTGCCTCTACGGAGGCGACTTCCTTCCGCTCGTTAACTCAACTTTGACTGGGCCGCGAAGTGTGTCAATTAATCGATGTAGACATGAACTTGAGATTGAGACGAATGACTTTTTGGGAACGAATACAAGCGAGCGATTATAATATTTCCTAAAAAGGAGGGCAGAAGACAATTCCCCAGACCCGCTCCCCAGACGGTCCGGAGGTATCTGGAGCACCGCGTCCATTCAGATAAAGACGCGCCGCTATTTAAAACCCCGATCCAAGACGGACCCCGGGGCAAGTCACGACCAAGAAACACTCAAGCCTTCTTCTAAACACTCTTGTTCTTCAACAGTGAGGCAACGAGGGGAACTAGCACATCTTGGAGACTGCTAGAGGGCTAAGGTTAGGCAACAACCCAAACTAGTTGGGCACATTTCAGACTGTAGGAGGGTTATTTAGGCAATGAGCCGAACTAGACTTCAGGAGGGCTTGGTGTAGAAAGAGAATAGTTGACAGTGTTTCTCCTCCTCCTTCAGTCTCCTGAACCCCGCAGCACCATGGCCACAGCTCAGGTACCCCTCCATCCACGCCAAACCACAAACGCAACTGGAAGGTTGCTGGTTCCATCCCCAGCTCCTCCTTGCTAACTGTGGATGTGTCTCAGAGCAACAACGCCATTCCTCGCTGCTCCCGACCAGCTGAATGGGTGAATGAAGGGGTGTATGAATGTGTTATTGAATGTGCATCAATGTGTGTAGGAATGGGTTTATGAATGTTTGATTACATGGGTGAATGAATGCGTGTATGAATGGGTTTATGAATGATTGATAACATGGGTGAATAGTGTGTATAAATGTATGCATGAATGGTTTCATGAATGTGTGATTGAATGGGAGGATGAATGGGTGAATCTGAGGCACCCATTGTAAATCGCCTTGAGAGGCCAAAGGTGAGAGAAGCACGATAGAAATACATTCCAGTTAACATTTATTGAGGGTGATAAGCAAGGCTGCCTGCGTCCCACTTCTCTAAATAAAGTAGGGAAGTTCTACAAACGTCTCCTGTGCATAAACAACCCAGACCGGTTTAACCATGAGCGTCTGGTCTCAGGGTAGAGGAAACACGGCCATCTGATTACCACAAGGCCTGCCTCTCTCCCCAGGGTCCACGCCCCAGGGCATGCTGGGAGAGGCTACAGGGAAACTTCATCAAGTACCAAACACGGTGAGGTCGGGCGACCCAGGCCAACTCGACTACTTCCATATTGGTCGAATGACATCGGTTGACCAATATGGACTCACAACGGCTGCTTTTACACGGACACTTCAACCTTAAGTAGGAGCCTGTGGTTTCCACGGCGATGTGGCATTAAAACCAAACTCATAGTTGGCAAAGAGAACAGCAGATAAGTCCTTTTGCATAAAATGTCCGATTTTGTCTGAAATCTGTCTGTCTTTAAAGAAATATGTATCGTTGTTAATCTGGTGTAAGAGCATGTCCCTTGTAAATGTTATTACTAAATAAAACATTCAACAAATGTGCAACCATTTGGGACAGATTTAACAATAATGAATGTCATGTATGTTCAATGAAATGCAAAATATGTTTTTCTTGAACTGTGCAGTAGCGCAATTCAGCGTACTTCAAACATTCTGCATCCAGGGTGCGTAACGGACGTCTCTGAATAGGTTCTCGTTTGTTAAACATCCCCACAGAGCGAGGCTTTAAAATCACGTGGACACGCAAGTACGCAACTCACTGCAGGACACTAGCCGATGACGGGCATCGAACTCACGACCTTTGGGCTACAAATACACGGCCGGGGGTGGAGGTCACAGCCAGCTTGTGGTGGAGGGCACAGACGCTGTGGAGCGCCGTTGCTGTGGAGTGCATGTGGACGGTGGAACCAGATGGGTTCTCCCTGCTGCATAATCCCAACCCGTCGGAGAACCCCCTCGACCAAGAGCTGCTCATCCTCTGACAAGAAGGTGCCCTCGGATGGCTGAGTGATTTAGGAATAGTGCTCGTTTTTTTGTGAACAAGATCTAGTTTCTTGTCTAATTGCTCTTAATTACATTAAAGCCACCAATAAACAAAATAGAAAATGATTGAACTGACCTTTTGGTTTCAGTCGCTACACTTCCCGGTGGATGTTTTTCTTTAGAACATGACTAAATAGTTCTCTATATCATAGATGGGGGATGTTTACATGATAACCGCACAGGAATCGATGTGTCTGAAGTATTCTCCTCAAAGACAGAGCAGGACTCACCTTGATGTTGGAGAGGAGAGGAGCAGGTCACCGAGGAGCAGACACTGAGGAGACACAGAGAGAAGGGGTTAAACTACGGTCTGAGGAGAACAGAGAGAGGAGATCTGGGGTTAAACTACGGTCTGAGAACAGAGAGAGGAAATCTGGAGGTTAAACTACGGTCTGAGGAGAACAGAGAGAAGAGGTCTTGGGTTAAACTACAGTCTGAGGAGAGAGAGAGAGAGGTCTGGAGGTTAAACTACAGTCTGAGGAGAGAGAGAGAGAGGTCTGGAGGTTAAACTACGGTCTGAGGAGAGAGACAGGAGGTCTGGAGGTTAAACTACGACAGCAGTCAACTCAGACAGCAGAGCCGTCACCAGAAATAAGATGACTTTATATACGTTTATTTTTTCAGTTGATTAGAATTCTACACTTACCGTTGACATTTCACTCCTGTCACAATAATCCTCTCTCAGAACGACAGCAATAAAAAATAAAAATAAATAGAGAAAGATTTATATCGAATGGCAGAAATAAACTTTTGCCTGCAAGTGACAAACCTAAAGTTACAAAATAATAACAAATAAATTAATAATACGAATAATAATAATAAAAGGAGGCTGAAACGTCTATTTGTGGCGTAGGGAATGTCCTACATTTAGATTAAATACAGGTAGGGGGGGGGGGGGGGGGGTGTCCCAAGGGCCCAGATGTGTGCAGCGTGTGTGATGTGTTTGAGGTGTGTGTGTGTGTGTGTGATGTGTTTGAGGAGTGTGCGTGACGACTCTGGGTTAGTGCGTGTTGGGGACTTCTTTAGTTGTGATAAATTGACTCCGTCAGATTCCCCCACGCAGAGCGAAGAACACCAGAGGGGAGCCCCCCCCCCCCCCACCGCCGCCTCAGTCAGTCAACAACACGTGTGTGTGTGTGTGTGTGTGTGTGTGTGTGTGTGTGTGTGTGTGTGTGTGTGTGTGTGTGTGTGTGTGTGTGTGTGTGTGTGTGTGTGTGTGTGTGTGTGTGTGTGTGTGTGTGTGTGTGTGTGTGTGTGTGTGTGTGTGTGTGCGTGCGTGCGTGCGTGCGTGCGTGCGTGCGTGCGTGCGTGCGTGCGTGCGTGCGTGCGTGCGTGCGTGTGTGTTCCTAGATGAAGGCCTACTGAGGTCGACTGGGTTTGGGGATCACACACCATAGCCACATGTTTTATGAATATAACAGACACTTGAGCGTTTCTTGATTCTACATTGTGTGCAACGTTTTAATGTTCAAGAGAAAACACAGATGATTAGCACGATGGCACATGATAGTCTTCTATAAATTAAACCCTACTTTAAAGAGTGATCTTATTTCAGAGCACAATTCTCACTTAAAAATGTTTGATGAAAACCAGATGTTGAAACTAAAACCGTTTTAATAAGAGGGTATAAATAGTTTAAAGCAATTTCATTTTTGCGCTTCGTACATTCTACTTTATGCTTGTAGGTAAATGTCAAGATAAACTCTGAACTCGTGACCAAGTTTGAAAGGATTAATTAAAACCTGCTGCTTTTTATTTTTACACCACCAGATCATCTCAGTCGGATTCGCAAAGCCTAAAAACATTTAAGAAAAAGAAAAGACATCACTGCGGACATATTGACACGCGCAATATTATTCATATTTAGCAAGAGCAGTGGGCGTTAAACCTTTAATAAAAGCACAACTATACACTAGTGCCACTTAAATATTTACTTTCAGGGCCGAGCATTCGTAAGCAACAATATAAAAAAAAAAAATCTTTTAACACCGACTACGGAATGATGATTGAATCATGACTTAAGTAACGAAGAGGATGTTCTAGAATCTAGAGGGTTCCATACATTAAGAACCAGAGACACTTGCAGCCATGGCAACTCTTAAAAACACAGCCAAAAACAATTAGTGCCATTCCTGCAACCCCCCCCCCCCCCCCCCCCACTGCAGTTATATTAAGGATCTTGGATCTCTTCTTGTATGAAGCTTTGGTAAAGGCAAGATTATTTTCTCAAGTGCAAACCTTGCACTGTAAGAGTGAATGCCTTTCACCTCAATGTCTCATTTTATGAATGAACTGCTGACAGGTAGTGAGCTATTGCAACCTGAGCAGTCTATTGTGATTGGACTAAGGTGAACTCATCATGCCTCAGCCACCCTGCCATCCAAATGGACATTTGACAGTTAGACTCAGAAGTTAATTCACATTCATAAAAAAAAAAACGAAATTACTCAATTTTAAAGTATTATATTTCGCTCTATATATATATTCAAATAAAACCAAGCAATTTATTAAATGTCAAGTCCATTAAGATAACGAAGGTGGGAGCATTTGGCTTCAATGGCTCATGTAGGAACTCGAAAGATAAAGATGAAATTATCACTGCCATTAAATGTTGGGACATGGAGCAATTTGCTATCAGGCGTGAGGAATCTCCACAGAGCCGGAGAGCATTGAGCTCAATTCTAAAGAGTTGGCCCAGGTCAAAGGAAAAGTCATTTAAACACTCAAAAGGCTCTTTGTTTCACTTTAAGATGGATGAATTTCCAAGAGAATACTTTTGATCCCATTTGAATAAATAGGCCAATGGCGGGAGTCCACCAAAACGCCGCCGTCACAGTCCCGGCACTTTGCTGGTACTTTACCATCAACATACGAAGAATGGTGCCATCATTTATGAGTCAAAGTAGTGTGTCAGCTGAATCACTAATAGTGAGAATAATAATAATAGTTGGTAAAACATATGGTGGCATGTGACTCAGGAGGTAGAGCGGGTTGGCTGGTAACCGGAAGGTTGCTAGTCCGACCCCCGGCTCCGTGTGGAGGTGTCCCTGAGCGCGACGCCGCACCCTGACTGCTCCAGACGAGCCGGCTGTCGCCCTGCGTGGCCGACTCCGCCGTCGTCGGTGTGTGAATGTGTGCGTGAACGGGCGAATGTGAGGCGACACTATAAAGCGCTTCGAGTGTCCACTGGTTAGAAAAGCGAGAAATGCTAAATGTCATCTGCAAATCCTAGTGCCCACTAGAATATGAGAGAGGGCACCCAACGAACACCCTCCACTATTGGGAGCAGTGACCTCACCACACCAGCGTTATCCTCGTCTCCCCACTCCCAGCCAGAGTACCCTCTCTGACACAGATCCCCCAGCAGGAAGCAGCCAGGAGTCACGGCCCTCCTAAGTGCTTGTTCAGTGGACCAGCGTGGCAGTCTGGTTTCCATGGAGGAAGCCGGTAGAGCCCGGAGAATATCTCCCAGGATCCACCTGGGCTCTTTCCTGGGGCCAGGGGGGTATTTATAACTGGACACATGTCTAACCTGAAGTACAGTACCACGTACAATACTACGTGTAGTACCAAAGGGTCCACTTCTACATACAGTACTAGGAACAGTAGCAAAAGCTACAGTACTACGTACAGTACTTATCAAGGCAGTACTTTGTACAGTACCAACAGATGGAATACTAAGTATAGTACCCATTATGATAATTATGGGTGGCTCTGCATTGACGCAGTACTTGGTTCATAGTAAAAATGCATCGCAGTACTAATGGGCATAGAACTAGGGTCTTTGGTACAGTTACAGCTGTGTTGATGTGTCCCTGAGCAAGACACTTAACCCTGACTGCTCCTGACGGGCTGGCTGTCGCCTTGCATGGTTGACTCCGCCGTCGGAGTGTCAATGTGTGTATTAACCGATGTAAGTGGCTTTGGATAAAAGCGGCTGCTAAATGCCCAAAATGTAAATGTAATAATGGGCAATGTAGAGTACTACTAGGACTTATGGATGCATTACTATCGGCTACTATAGTAAAGAAACAAAGACAATCTTATCTACTATTGTGTATAATTATATTTTCTACCATTCTATTCCTTTCAAATCATCACCCTCGCATCCTCTGTAATGGTTTTTAATTTGTACTGGTAAAAATAAATCGCTCACAAGGGGAACACTAATCTTTACTCCAAAAATATAAAAAAAATACTATCTTCTTTTCATAAACACAATTATCAACTTTGCAATCAAGATACCAATTAATCTGAAGCGCTTCTGTAAATGGATGCTACACGACAATAATGCCACGACAGCTTAGTTGGTTGAAAAGTCAACTGTTCATCACCTCAGGCCATTCTGGAGTCCAGAATCGGTTT
Source organism: Melanogrammus aeglefinus (assembly GCA_900291075.1). Classification (NCBI taxonomy): domain Eukaryota; kingdom Metazoa; phylum Chordata; class Actinopteri; order Gadiformes; family Gadidae; genus Melanogrammus; species Melanogrammus aeglefinus. The sequence goes on from OLKM01000198.1 coordinate 200,174, forward strand.
AGCAGACGCTTTTATCCAAAGCGACTTACAATAAGTCCATTTGTCAGAAGAAAGAGAACAGTATACCTCTTTCGGTACAGTAAGGATGTTCATAGAACCAAGTGCCATGCTCTTACAATCGCTAGTTTAACCCATTCCCCGTATACAACAGAGATAGCAACTTGTAGCATCTTATCCTAGCTAAGTACTATTTCTAAGGGCCAAGATGTACAACATACAATAACTGCAGGGAGATCCCCTATGTCGTTATTCTCCCTAAATCTTTATTCCACGAAAGGGTTAATAATTTAATGTTTGCTGGACTACTTTCAATTTCAGTTTATTCCATTCTAAAACGTTCATAACTTAGCATATGGCTGTGTGTATTCAGTAAACTTCCTTAGAATGAACGTGCCTAGGTTACACAGGCATGTCCACCCATTATTAAAGATTAATGCTCCAACGGCAACCAAAGGCTTGTGAAGGAAATGTAAATTATTAACGGATAACTAAATGACCTTTTATAAATAAAAAAGATTTTTCCATCTTCAGGAAGTCCGGACAAAAAAGAAGATGTCTTTTTGAGAATAATACTATTTTGAATAAAAAATGTGATAAATCATTTAACAGGGTTTCATACAACCTCATTCGAAGAATATTTTAGTTCTGAATTTGTAATGTTAGTTTGAAGACGCTAGTGAGATTTTATTAAGGCATGATCCAAAGGATTTGAGCTAACTTTATCACCTAGCGCTGCAAAGGCTAACTGTAGCACCTAGCGCTGCACAAGATAACTGTAGCAACTAGCCCTGTACTGGCTAACTGAAGCACCTAGCGATGCACAGGCTAACTGTAGCACCTAGCGATGCACAGGCTAACTGTAGCAGCTAGCGATTGCACAGGCCAACGGTAGCACCTAGCATTGCACAGGCCAACGGTAGCACCTAGCGTTGCACAGGCCAACGGTAGCACCTGGCACTGCACAGGCTAACTGAAGCACCTAGCGCTTAACAGGCTAAATGTAGCACCACCTAGCGTTGCACAGGCTAACTTTAGCACCTGACACGGCACAGGCTAACTTTAGCACCTAGCGCTGCCAACGCATTGTATTTGTCGCTGACACATTATATCTCTTACAAATCAAGGTCAGGTTGAGGATTTAAAGATTATGTCTGACATCAACGTTAGGCCTCAGAGCAGAAACTTAGCGCACACACCCCAACCTGCCACACAATGGGTCGCCGCCGGTGATAGGATCATACCGATATAAGCTCCGTGTTGAGGCTACCGTTCAACACTGAGGCAAATTATCTCAGATGCATGTCACCTGGAAACCCAGAGGATAATAGTCCACCGAGTGACCGGCCAGAGCCTGCTCCAGTCTGAGGCCTCCGTGGTCCAGACCAACAGCAGCATGGGACCCAACAGAGAGCCTCTCCTCCGCAGCGGGTAGCGGCCCGGTGGAACAGAGCGGTATCAGCAGGACTGAGGTGTCTCGTCTACCGGTATAAATTAAGTATTGACAGCTCAGCAGCAGGATAAATACGGCCGTGTTATTGATTAACTACACGCCATCGATTCCAGAAACTCTGTCTGCCATGTTAACACACACACAGTGTGCGAGCTCTTTGTGCACACGCGTCCGTGTCCATATACATTTCAGTGTGTGTGCGCACATGTCCGTGGCCGTGTGTGTGTGTGTGTACCGCTAGTGAGTCAGTAACTACAGCAGAGCGACGCGCTGTGCAGCAGCCTTGGGAGTGATTTAGGTCAGTAGGTAATTGCATTCCTGCACCGCGGGAGGCTAGTTGGGCGGCTGCTGCAGGAGCCATCGCACGCTTCACGGGCACGGGGCGGGGCCGGGCCGGGTGACCGCGGCCCTTCTGTCCCCGGGGAACGGGTCTCTCTACCGCGCCGCTCTGAACCGTCACGGCTTGGGTTCGAGTCCCGTGTCCGGCGGCGTTTAGCCAACAGCACCTCAGCTCCGGTTCAACAGAACCGCCCTTCTGAACGACGCAGGGAGCGATGTCGTCGACTCCAGTCGTAAACAACTCATGACCCAAGGAAAGAAAGACGTCGTCCTTGAAAATATTTGCATTGAGGGCTTTTAGCAGATGCTTTTATCCAAATCAACTTACAATAAGTCCATTTGTCAGAAGAAAGAGAAACGATATATCTCTGTGGGTACAGTAAGGATGTTCATAGAACCAAGTGCCAAGCGCTAACAATCCCTAGGTTAACCCATTCCCCGTTTGCAACACAGATAGCTAGGATATGGTGCTACACGATGCTAAGTACTATTTTTAAGTGTGAGGACGTACAACACACAATGAGATGTACATAAGTAGAATAATCAATAGGACAGCGGCTTCCAGAACACGATCTCCCCGTCTCCAGAGTTTAAAGAGCGGGAGAACGAGGCGACGCTGGGCCCTCCGTTACGATGTCCCCACAATGAAGACTTTGGTGTTATTATCGTTGTTATACAGTTACACCCTAGAACCTCTCCCTGACGCAGGTGCTCTCCGCCCTGGCTCAGAGCGGGGTCCGCACTGGGCTGAGGGGTGCTCACAATAGCCTCTGAATTACCTTAAAGGAACTTATCCGCCAACTGAGAAAGGTCATTTGCATTCCTCCATACCACTAACACTTTGCTCTCATATTTAGTGTCCCATTATGGCACGCAGCCGCTATTCGGCATCCCAATTTTCCCGCTCTTTTGTGCGTTGTAATGTGAACATGCAGCGGAGTTCCACCTTTAAGAGGCTTTTAAAATCAATTTATAGACGCGAGACATTCAAGGAGCACAAGGTTATGGCGATTCCTAACAATAACCAGAAAGGATTGAATTGCCCTGAAAGTCGACTCAAACTACAGTGAACGTGAGAACTATGAGGATGATGAGCCCTTGGGACTAGAAGAAAGAAACTATGGAAACAGAACTGAGGTACTGATGTGATCACGTCTCTCACCATTCATATAATTACACATGGTCGTTATTCTACAAAGACGTTCTCCAGCAAAGCAGAAGGGAAGAGGTGTCTTACATGGTTGGTAATATAATTAACCACAGAGGTGCTGTAATATTCAGTACTTTGTTAATCCACTTGGGATGACGCAAATCATTCAGCAATGCATCCTCACTCATCACATTGTGATAATTACCATCTTTGTAATGACTTATGAAATTATTACGATACAACAAATACCCAAAACCTTACACAAGGTTGCTGGTTGTACAAAAAAAATGCGAAGGGCTCTAGACAAACAAAAACATTCTCTTGCTCCACACAAACCTATGCGGGTGCTACACTAACATGCGCTGGTTCTACACTAAAGCGTCCGTCAATACCATTATTGCCATTGCACTTCTAACAGACACAACCTCTGTACCATCTCTCCTCTCCACCAGCTATCTCTCAACTACAGCGTTTCCTGCTGCCGTGTCCTGTCCGTCCCTACGGCCAACCTCTGGGCGACCAGAGGAGTCGCGGAGGATGCGCCGTACTGATACGTGGGGGGGCGGTACGGATGCGATACAAGATGAACTATGTTGTTAACACTATCCTTCACAAAACACGTTGGAGGCCACTCAAGAGCCGCTGTAAAATGTGAGGGAAACGGCAACGATTTCCTTAACGTCAGCATTGACACCCCAACACCACCGTGGCCCCCCCTCAACATGTGTATTGTGTATTAAAAGCATCGGGCCCCTGGGGGCCCTGACCCACTTAAAGTGGGTCCAAGTTGGAGTTCGCAACTTAGTTTACAACCACCACACGGCGCAGAGTATTGATGTCGGTGTGTGTAGCGCACGTGTGCGAAGCGCCGTCAGAAGTGCTTGTTAAAATAGTGAGGTGTAGTGGGGGGGTGGGCGGAACACAGTGTGATGTACCCCCTCGTTTCCTCGGCGGGTTTTGCTTGCCGTCTAGACGCGCGCACGAGTACAACCGCCCACACACACACAACACACACACACACACACACACACACACAACACACACCACACACACACACACACACACACACACACACACACACACACACACACACACACACACACACACACACACACACACACACACACGGGAGGTCTGTGGATGGCTACGGGGACTTGTTCTCCTCGCGGTTGTTTACTTCTCTGGCAGAACGCGTGACACAATTAATATCCTCCCGCGTAAAGACCGGTGAACGAGCGCCTCGGAGAGGAGCAGGAGACGGAGGAACACGTTCAGCTACACAGCGTCCCTCTACCCACCGGTTCATCCGAGGTATTCCACTCTACGGTTTGGTGTTCATCTGGTCTCCGGGAACTGAAGTGCGTCTGGTCAAGGTTACGACCGAGGAGAGAAAGCCCCGGTGAAAGCCCTGAGTGTTTTTCGTCTCCCTCACGCTAATCTCAGTTCAATCTCCCACCGTCTGTTTGCTGAGAATCATTAGCTATACGGCAATCAGGACTCGGAAAAAAACAAAAACAAAAAAGTAATCCAATCCCTAAAACGAGTGTCTTAATGAGTCCCCTAATCGCCCCAGCCTTACCCCCGGTCCCAGCAGCCCGGCGTAACGAGACGAGTTTATCTGGACTTAATTTGTTGACAAGAGTCATTTAGAGATTACTTAAAACATCTCCTCAAGCAGAGGAGGGGGGGGGGGGGGGACAGAATCTGTCATCTCGAACTGCTCTGACGGATAAAACGGTTCACTCAACGATGAGCTGAACTCGAGCTGTTGGGTAGAATAACAAAATCGAGACGGAAATAACGAAAATACTGAAGAGCGTTTCAACGATGAACCAAAACCAGTACTCCTTCATCGATGGGTTCTGAGATGGCAGGGCCGTGATCATTGAACACAGAACTTCAGTCCAAAGAACCAGGAGAGAAGAAGATGAGATTAAGACCAGTGAATCAACGGGATGAAATGTGAAATGTGAAGGCTGAACATGATATCACCATCAACCCGGTAGGAGAACGAGTGTATACCGAGCTACCATATAATAGTTACAACACTCTGGTCTGACCGACGGACACTCCATGAGAACCAGAGGCCACGGTCGGAATGATGTTCACCGATCGATCAATAGGTCAACCGCCTCAAATCCAAGATCAACAATCACACTGATATCCACAGAACATTCAACAGGTCAACATCCTCAATTCCAAGACAACAATCCACATCGTAAAACCTCGGAATTTCAAATAAACCGTTGGCATCTTATCATCCGAAGATAAGAGCCAGAATCAGGCGGAACGGAACACTACACAACACTGAAATACTACAAAACAACAACCACCGATGTACTACCGAGTTACAAGAGGGATACTCACAGCTGAAGGACCCACAGAGCAGTGAGTAGCACTGAGCGGGAGCAGAGAGAGAGGCTCCGGCCACCGCCCGCATCGCTCCAGCACTCTCCTCCGCCGCTGCCGGGAGCAGGAGGAGGTAAACATTCCCAAATATGGGGAAAGTATGATGAAAGCTGCGAGGGCCACGGCACTTTTTTTTTTCATCCGGAATGTTGGAGTTTGGGAGCCAGAGTCACGACAGACATATCTTTCGGGAGGGATCGGAATACTTGGGAATACGGGGGAGTGGGAGGGGGGACGCGACGGCAGGGATGGCGTTCGGACTGACCTAACATGGCTGCCCTGACGGACACGGAGGCCCGACTTGGCGGATGCAATGCTTTTTCAAGTGTGTTTAGGACGCGTTTACACAGGAACCCGAGACAAGGATCTGGAAGCCACCCCGACGATACAGATCACTGGAGATTAAGAAGCACTGCAACCCTGAAAGCTGCCCTTTTTATTTGATTTTTTTTAATCAGCACTTTTGAGTGAGGTGCGGGGAGTCCACTTTCTCTCACTCAGAAGCTGAGGAGGACAATTTCAGGAGAGTAACTCATAAAATGAACTTTCTCTCAACGTTCAGGAAGATTGTTGCTTCTGAAATGAGAGAAAAAGTTCAATTTCTCAATACGTGTGCATTCCATCGAGGGTACCTGTGGTTCTTCTTCTGTTCTTCTGTGTGGAAGGCCTTCTGCAGAACGGCTGTCAACGTCTGAAACAACCAAGCAGAAACATGCTCTAGAGTCACACCGCTTCACTATAGACAGACAGTCCGAGGCAACATGACATAATAATAATATCAGACGCAATTGATATTGTGCGCTAGTATTTGTACTTTAATTAACTAGCGGTAGGATTAGTGTTAGCATTGGTGTTAGGGTCAAAGGTCAAAGTGTTTAATTAATCCAATGAGAAGCGTTACAGGTCATCTCGGCAAATCAAACTCTTTGGAGCTAGCCACACACACACACACACACACACACACACACACACACACACACACACACACACACACACACACACACACACACACACACACACACACACACACACACACACACACACACACACACACACACACAACAGCAGCAAAAATAGCTCTCTATAAATAAGTCAGAAAAATGGCAAATAAATAAGCGCATACATGTGAAATAAGATCCATTACATTGAAATTGGGCAAGTTACAAGCAATTTCCAACTCCATCCGCTTGTGACATCATCAGTCAGTGGCCACCCAGATGAGTCAATTAACCTCACACCTGGTGGCCAACTAGGCAGAGGGGAGGCTGCGCACTGCGCGTTTGAAGCAGGACCCTCTAACATTAGAAGATATACAGAGCGTGACGGTACCCCTTTAAGGTAGGGGTTGGGCTCAGGGGTTAGGGGCTAGCAACGGCTTCAAACTACAACCCAGCAACCCTCGGCTCGTTATCGGTTAACAACAATCAAAGTCCAAGGGCTGCAGCAGACAATATGGCCCGACGTGAGGAGATATGACGAGCATGGGGGGGGGGGGGGTGACGTGACTCAAAGGTGCCTTGCGTTAGACGTCGTGTTTCTCAACGGGTTGACCCTTAGCTCTGCTCTACAAAGGGGAGAATGTGGTCTGAAGTAGGCAGCGTAACTCAACCACAGCACTCTCTCACTCACACCTGGTCATCGAGATGATCAATGGGCTACTAATGTGATTATCAGCACTAGATCAGGTATTACGGATTTCAAAAGGGTGCTAATGTTGTAAAAGAACAGACAACATGGTTTAGCAGAACCATGATGCATGCGTTACCTGGACGGGAGGCACAATGAACTGTACTGGAGATAGTCAGTTTAAGTTCCTTTACAGGACGGATGGCTCACTCAGTGACCTCATCTTGATATCAGCCACAGTAAAGACAGATTTATAATTCCTCGTCAAAAATGCCCTGGTCTCTACGGCGACCTTGTATTCATGGTTTTGCTTCGGGGATTTGGAGCGTAGTCCACCAAACCACCAAAAGGTCCCCAATTCAGGAAGCTGGCCCCACTATCAGAAACCCAAAGTCACGCCTTGTTTCCTGTTCTGTAACGGACATCTCTACTGATGAGGGACTCATTGGCACATGTGGTGGAAGGGTTCAGAAGGGGAAATAAGAATGTTGAAACTGGTCAGATTACATGGTGTTGCAAACCTTTACAAACGCATTTCTACAGTACAGATCACTTGTCCAGAGGTTGTGTTAGACAATCACGCGGTCAAAGATCCTCCGTTTCCGCGACACGATTGGTCAAAAAACAAATATGAATCGAAAGAAAGTCACAGCAACCACCGACCGCCACCATATTTTGGATAATTGATCTAAATCCTCACTTGTGCGACTTCCACCGCGGGGACATCTTCTGCTACCCAGGTAGAGACCCCAAGAGACCCCGGTCGTAGTGACTCACGTCGTAGAGACCCAGGACATAGAGACCCAGGGCGTAGAGGGTCTCATTTGGTACCCCTACGGCGGCGGTCCAACGCAGAACTACAAACTGGCCTTCACTGCGCTCCGCAGTGAAGCACTACTCTATGTAGCGCTGGCCTGCAGATCTGTGCTCATTAAAACGTGCCATTAAACGCATACAGTAGAAGGACTTGACTTAAACTCACTCTCAAAGGCAGTGGAGGGACTGCGCTTTTAACTTGAAAATCATCAAGGCTGCCAAGTGCATCCTTTTAAAGACAGTTCTGTTTAATGTTGCCTGAGGGTTTTTTTTTTGTAAAGTGTGCGGAGACGACAGATTTATTCAGTTTGATGATGAAGCCCCTGGGACTTAGATGTTATTGATTTGAAATTCCTATCAAAGTAAAAGTTTGAATTCGTGTTTCAGTCTTTTTCAATGGAAACAAGAGATTAATATTTAAGTGCGCTGCCAGCTGCTTCTGTGGTAGAACAATGTCTATAGCGAGGATCAGGACCCTTCCTTCTGCCCTGAGAGTCTAGGAACTCACACTTCTACGACTGACACTTCAAGGAATGTGCGAGGATATGATGCAGGCAGTAACACGGTGGAACCAATATATAAACACGAAAACCATGACTTTCTTTAATTAATATGCAAGATTAGGGCAGTAGAGAAAGTATTGGCACGACAGACACACAGAGAGAGAGAGAGAGAGAGAGAGAGAGAGAGAGAGAGAGAGAGAGAGAGAGAGAGAGAGAGAGAGAGAGAGAGAGAGAGAGAGAGAGAGAGAGAGAGAGAGAGAGAGAGAGAGAGAGAGAGAGAGAGAGAGAGAAGAGAGAGAGAGAGAGAGAGAGAGAGAGAGAGAGAGAGAGAGAGAGAGAGAGAGAGAGAGAGAATTCTAGGGACAACACCCAAGATAAGGCTACATACTGTGTGCTATTCGCACACATTATGAATGTATGCATTATGGACCATAGTAATATAAGGAATCAAACCCAGAAAAAAAACAGAATAAGGGGCCCAGTGTGTCAGGACAGAGGTGTGTGAGTAGCAACACATCTCCTGTAATAATGCAGCTCTGCAGGTCAGTGTTGTCACGGAGCATTCAGTACTCCACTAGTTGTTCTTAGAGAGAGAGGACAACTTCGAAGCTGTGTTTGGAAGCAGAGATACAAACACGGATACGCTGTGTGGTCAGTGGACACATGCCACATAGTTCCGACCATAAACCGTGGCGATGTGTCGGGAAACCGAGGAGTACTTGTCGGACGCTTCCTGACAGCATCCACGACTCCTCCACACACTGCGACCATTCAGGGCACAACTCCACGTTTCCACAGGACTACAGTCACACGGAATAAGCAGTAACCAAGCACTAAACCCCGAGCACACACACACACACATACACATACACATACACATACACCCTCCTGCTCCTCCATTGGTGACACCACCAGCTTTCTTCCGCATGTTTGAGCTGCACACCGCCGGGCTGAAACCCCCCTCTGCTCAACGGAGGTTCACCGACAACACATCGGCGTCCCCCCTGTGTTCAGTCTAATCAATGAATCCACACGGTAGGTACACGTTTTGGTTCCCGACGCACCGTGGCCGTGTCCCGGTGAGGCTACGCCCTCAGTGAAAAGTACAGCAGTCTGAACGAGGAAGCACAACAGGGCTCAAAACTATTCAAGCACAAACTACCTCTTTCCCCCACAACAACACACACCAAACGCAGGCTGGGGAGGACAAACACACTCCGAATCACCTCGTCAACTTACCTCGCTTTCTAGGAATACCAGAGCAGGGCTGGGGACAGCGAGGGAGGGAGAGAGAGAAGTTTCAGAATCCCAGTAAAAAAAAAGTCAAAAACTTCTTTATCCAAATTCTGGGAGAGCGCAGCGCTCTGGCGGTGACGTCACGGCCCCGGATTCCAGCCGACTCAGTCACTCGGAGTCTGTTTGCCCATGTAAGGCAGTGGGCCCAGCGGTGGATCACTCAACCCCAAAACGCGCTCCACCACACATCTGTGGTCCTGAACACACAGTTGGACTAATAAAAAAATAATAAATATTTCCTAGGAAAATATGAATACATTATCATAATTCTGATCATATTGCGAAATGCTGTGAATGCTAAATGCCCCGTACTAGTGTTAGCGGATTGCTGTGTTGATCACATTCTACACGTTTCTTTGATTTGTTTTTACCAAGCCCCTTACCAGTAGGGTTCTGACGTCGCTAACGGGCTGAGGTGACAGGGTATGGAACACTATATATTTTTTTATATAATTGTACTCAAGTCACAGAGGGTCAAGGGTCAACCACGTCATGAATAATAAATATTAAATGCAATAGCAATACTAAAAAGTATAAAAATACAATAAAGTGACTAAATGGATAAAATTGGAAAACAAACCAATAATATTGGTGATCTTTTTTTGTACTTTAACCGCTTTTGAAAGAGCTATGCTAACTATGGCGGTGGTTAGCCCCGGGCTCAGAAGATACGCTAGGCCGCCAGTGAAGTCGACCATCCTGTTCTCCGACCCACCAGGGGGGAGGGGCCGCGGTGCCATCAACCAGACCGGGGGAGTTATCCTGTCCTGTTCTGTGTCACAGAAAACCACCAGCGAAGTTAATCTGAATGTCTCTCTCTGGTCCCTGTGTGGGTGGGTGAGTGTGTGTGTGTGTGTCTCTCTCTCTCTCTCTCTCTCTCTCTCTCTCTCTCTCTCTCTCTCTCTCTCTCTCTCTCTCTCTCTCTCTCTCTCTCTCTCTCTCTCTCTCTCTCTCTCTCTCTCTCTCTCTCTCTCTCTCTCTCTCTCTCTCTCTCGGCTGGGGCCCCTCATCATGGAGGACACCAGGGCTGGGCCCTCACCAGGTGACCCTCAAGGTAAGAGAAGTCCTGAGAGTGTGGGAGGATAAGCTGACAGAAGCGTGGAGGTAGAAGAACACATGTTGTACTGCCGTCACTCTTCAGTGGGAGACTCAACACGGCTTAACCGGAAACCTTTTGTTCTTTCATTCTTACTCTGGTTTGATAAATAATAAATGAACTGCTTTTATGCAGCGCTGTTCTAGCCAGTTGCCACTCAAAGCGCGGGTGCAAGGCGACACTCAAAGCCCGTCGGGAGCAGTTAGAGTGAGGTGTCTTGCTCAGGGACACTTTGACACTCTGACCATTGGAGGAACAGGGCCTCGAACTGGCAACCTTTCGGATACCGGCAAACCGGACCTGCCTCCTGAGCAACATGCCACAAGCCACAGGCATGGTGCATGTAATCACACATGACACCTTATTACATTTCTAACCCAAGAACCCTGAATGTGGTTTCCATCTGGTGGACCCACGAGGTGACCAGGGTTCCAGGGGGCGCCAAGCAGCTGAAAAGATAACGTTCTGCAACTACCAGCATTTCTTTGAATTATACTCTCTCTGAAGGTATATTCTTCCGACCAGTAACCAGTGAACACTTCCCGTTTGAACACCACCAGGTAATCAGTTAAAAAGCTTCCCATGTCTCCAGGTAACGTGCTTTGATACAAGCAGCGTAGCGAGCGCTCTAATCTACCACCAAACTCTTCCTGTCCTCAGCCCAACAACAAAGCTGCTTCATTAACGTGTCCCGGATGACGGCAGATAAAGAATAGCATGAAAACAGGAGGGAACTGAGCGCCAGATTCTCTCGGTTAAAGAGTGACAGGGACCTGAGAGATTTACATAACATCGCATTTAGTCAATTAGCAGAATAAACTTTTATCCACGGCAGCTTACAAAGGGAGTGTGAGGACAATTAAAGCATGCAGTCAAAACTTAAGAAGATACAACAAAAGGTCCAAGTGTTGCACAACAACATCTGGACATCAGAGTACACCAAGAATCAAAGTCTTGTTGTTTTTTTTATAAAACAAGTGGTAGTGCACTAAAGTTCATATCAACAACCGCACCGAATCCAATTCCAGAGGCGAAAAATCCCACACAAGTCAACCAGAGTCAGCGTGTGAGATGATTGGACACAGACACACAAACACAGGGCTTTCATTTCAGACCGCTGTGCATGAAGTGTTTGTCAGGAGTCTTTAGCGTCAATAACACACACCACGAGACACAGGCTCTGACACCGAGCCACGCTAGCTGCTCATTCAAACGCTGCTGGATAAAGACTCCTGATCCTGGGAGAGTGTAAAGCAAGCTCGTACTATCAGACACCAAACAAAGCATCATAATCCTGGCAGCTCTCACTACCTCTGAGATCTCTGGCAGGCAAAGCACAGGGCTGATTTGCATGCTGCTGATTATGTGCAAATACCATAACTGCTCGGTGGAACTCTGATTGTGTGCGGCTGGGGGAGTCAGGGTGGGACAGCAATCTGTCTCTCGTCTCGAGTACAAGTGAGGCCTTGATACGGCGAAGATAGCGGTTAGGATAGCTGCTCACTAAATAATGATGATGATGATGATACATTAAACTACAATCTCCTCCTGTATCAAAATCCAAATGCTGTTGCAAAACATAACCCGTAGATTCTATTTATGAGATTCGACGTCGTTCAGGAAAAAACAATGTGCGGCCAATATGTTTAAACACTATTTCCTTTCCATATCTGAATGAATTTGAAACTGAAACAACGTAACACAACGTGACAACTCAGGCATTTAGGCTAAAAAGAAAAAACGGTGTGAAAAAAAACACATAAAAACCCCTGTTTAATATCGCTGATGTTTGCTGTCCTCATATTTTACTAGAACTGATTAAAGTGTGCTGTAAGCTGACTCCCCCGCCCCCCTCCCTTCCCTCCCTCCCTCCCTCCCTCCCTCCCTCCCTCCTCCATGCATGAGCGTCTAGCAGCCGTAGCCCTGAGATGCGGGACGGTGATAACAGTGCCCCGTTTGCGGCTATGTTGACGTCTCTCACTGATTCCGCCCCACCACAGGTACACAAGTTCCGGGGCGCAGGCAGCAGGGGGATAATCTCATTTGTAATGTGTGACAGATTATTTGCACTGCGTTTGTACCGCCACATGCTTAATGGGCCCGCCGGTGATTCTCCCTCTCCTCTTCTTCTTCTTCTTCCTGCCTGAAGAGTGTTTGAGGAAGACGTTGCTAACGACACCGCTAAACTAAGCTAAGTGCGCGCGCCTCTAAACTTCAGCTATAATCAGGCGCCAATTAGCACGGTGGCTCTGTGCGCCAATAGCAATAGCGTTCTGTCTCCGTGCGCCAATAGCATGGTGTCTCCGCGTGTCAATTAGCATGCCGTCTCCGCGCGCCATTAGCGTGCGTGCTATCTCCTTCCGCGGATAGCACAGGGCCTTTGATGTAGCAGCCGCTACGCAGCCACATGCTATCCGAGCCATTGATCATGTGACAGCTTAACGTCTAATTTCTAAACGTATGGAATATGGTTTTGTGTTGAAAGCATGAAGGCCTTGCATGTACATCACACAGATAAACTAACTCCTTGAACCATATCAGACCCTGTATAAGTCCTCATTGTGAAGGTGATGATGAGCGTTTCCAGCGCTGGATTTCCTGTCAGTCCACCACTTCCTGAGCAGAAGGTTAACCTCGCTCAGAAAACATGACGTCTGCACGTACGCCAGCGCACTAGATGGTCTGACGTTCAAAGGGAAGATGAAGAAGTCTATTCTCTCTCCAAACATCAAACTAACCCAAAAATTGTTAGAGCTTGGTACCTGGTTTGATGAACATCCATACTGTACCGACAGATATATATTGTTACTCTCCTTCTGACAAATGTACTTATTGTAAGGTGCTTTGGATAAAAGCGTCTAAATGCCCTAAATTTAAAATTAAATGTAATCAAACTCACTAGAACTATAGGCCTTTAATGTACTCCATCTAGAAGTAGTTAAGGTGCATACAGTCCTGTAACACTTATAGTGAAACAATACTTAAAGAACAATAAAAAAAAGAATGCTAAATATAGGCCTACAACTAAGTGCTGTATTTGGTGTTCATCATTGTTATGAGAGCAGCGAAAAAGGGTTTTTACTGAAAAACAACTAAATAATATAAAATAAAATGTGTGTTTGCACGCCTCTGCTCTGGGGTAATTAGAAGCCAGATAGAACCGATTATTTTTTGAAGGCACAAACAAATTAGTGAGAGTCACGCTGAACAGAGAGACAGGCAGACTTATGACGGCAAGCCCCGTGTCCCAGAGCAACTCGTCTGACAACCCCTGCCCAGATCTGCGCCTCAGATTACACCCATGAATTATGGTTCCTGTGTTGCGCGTCCGTGTTAATTGGCTGCGTCTCCGAACGGCAGACGGGAGACAATCCCGCGCTGCCGGCGTCGTCTCCGGGCGCCGCGCGAGCGATCAGCAGGTCGGTTGGAGTTCCGTTCGGATCGCTGATGGCGTGTAACGGAGACGCTCGCTCACAGAGAGACGTCACACACGTGCCATCGAACCCACCACCAGGATTCCCGCCGTCAAAGCTTCTACACATCTACACAACCCCGGCTTGAAGAGTCGGTTGTGTTCGTTGTTGACGTCACTTATTTCAGTTGGAACGCGTCCTCAACATTCCGTCGCTCCTCCCCCTAAAAACAAACAAACAAACAACCAAGACAATCAAGGCCCACCGAACCTCCGAGCAGGAAACGGTCTTATCCTCTTCCCTTCTGAAGATGGCCTATTTCTGTACTGTACAGAATCAGTCAGCACATACGGCCCTGACGCAGATGTGAATTAGTTATTGATCGCTATTGATTCGTTTATGTCAGTTGCCAGGGAATGCAGGCAGCGAATGTGGCGGTACTTTCTGGTAGGCATCGGTATATAATAAAATATTATATGTATTTCTTTGGCTGCATTGTTCCAAAGCATCCTAGAATAGCCGACTGTAAACACAGACATCTCTAAGTGACCATAGCGAACCCAAAGTAGTTAAAATAGGACGAGGAACGATTGGAACTCGCCCAAAACGGAAAGTTGATAGTCAGGCCAGTCCGCCATCAAGACGCAGACCCTGGTACCCCAGAGTCGCGCGCCGGCCTTCACCGCGTCGACTCATCGAACCGATTAAAAATAAGTCCTTGAATGACCTGCGAGGCGACGGCTCGCATAATGTACACATCTTCACGTGGCTCTTCATAACAGCCGGCGCTTTATGCACCCGTGACCTTTATGAGCAGAGATACGCAGATCTGTGCAGAGTGAGGCTGCGCTGACGTTACCGTGGTGACAGCCAACCCGCGAGGATCCCTAATCCCTCCGCGGCGCTGTGATTACCTGCTGCCTCGATGTTGACATCAAAGGAGGGTGGGCCATGGGGTGGGTGGGGTGGGTGGGGGGGGGGTAAACGGTGGACAGCCCCGAGCAGAGTCATTAACGGCTCTAACTGAAACTACACGAGGTCTGCCCTGATTAACCAAATCACCAGCCCGGGTTCCTCGTTTGATAGAGGACGGTGTTTGAATAAAGGAAGAGAATGGGGCTCGGGTTTGGCAAGGTCGACGCAGAACAGAATACGCAGATAACCTTCTGCTCCCGGCGGTATCTCCCCGACCTTCTGGGGATTTGAATAGCGGAACTTGTGCACTTCAGTGTCCTCCTCTGATACCAGGCACACAGCGCTGGCTCTCACATTAAACACACCCCTTATCGCGGCAGCCCCACCCCTCCTCCCCCTCTGTGTTGATATGAGGCGCGTTGAGCGTGAATCAATATCACCACCGACAGTAGAATGACGGAGTGAAATCGAATCAAAATGACAGGATGAATCCGTGTCGATGCTAACATCTGAATGACTGCATGATTTGCCATCGGAATGACACGGTCAATCCACACCAGAATGACGTGGTGAATCCAACCAAGAATGACGTGGTGAATCACCATCAGAATGACAGGGTGAACCCACACCAGAATGCCTGGATGAATCCACCTTAGAATGACAGCGTGATTCACCATCAGAATGACATGGTGAATCCACATGAGAATGACAGCGTGATTCACCATCAGAATGACATGGTGAATCCACACCAGAATGACATGGTGAATCCACACCAGAATGACATGGTGAATCCACACCAGAATGACAGCGTGAGTCCCTGTCAGAATGACAGCACGATTCACCAGCAGAATGACAGGGTGAATCCACGTCAGATGACAGGGTGAACCCCCTGCCAGCAGCGGCCTCTCTAGGGCCTCTGATATGGATTACACTTTGACAACATGTCCCCAGCGTGTATTTATTTATTAATTCATGTTTTAATGCTCTGGCCCGGACCTAGGGAGTAAACCCCAACCGTTGGCAGATGATTAAGGTCAGCGCCACGCGGCCACGCGGCGGCTGTTTTTAAAACCAGCGGCGCCGCGACCCTCGCCGGTCCACCCCCCCCCCACCCAGTTCCGAGGGCCTGGCCCCGTGCCACGCCGCGCCCCCGCCGGACGGGACCCCATGACATCACTAATTAACCCGGCCTGCCCCGCGGAGCCCGGGCCAACGCCACCGCCGCCGCCGCCCCGATCAATGGCCCGGCCCGGGGGGGCTGACCTGTGGCCGCCTCTGATTAGTGTGTCGATTGGTCGGTTAATCCTCCTGCCACCGCTTTATCCCTGGATCACTGCGTTCCCGAGGCCTGTCCGTCACACGCCGCCCCCCCATGTGGGTCCCCCCCCCACCCCCCCGACCCGGAGAGCTCAGCTTGTCAACACTGGTTTACGCTGTAAAGTGATGGACTAATTTGGGTTTAGCAGGATTGGCTGAATATTAGTCCCCTCATCCGGGGAGGGATTATCTGCTGGTTCTGTCGTACACTCGACGGCGGATTTGGACGCACTTTGTGAATTTCCAGCATATGGAGGATTCTAATATGAGGGGAATTTGACGTCAACATTCATTCCACAACATATTTCCAATGTTCCCTTTTTAATCCGTCCGTCCATCGCTCTATCTATGCACCCCTCTGTCTATGCATGCCTCTCTGAGTCCATCAACGCCTCCATCACACCCCCCCCCAGCCATTCACCCACCCATCCATCTCTCCGTCACCCTCCTCCTCCC
Source organism: Melanogrammus aeglefinus (assembly GCA_900291075.1). Taxonomy (NCBI): domain Eukaryota; kingdom Metazoa; phylum Chordata; class Actinopteri; order Gadiformes; family Gadidae; genus Melanogrammus; species Melanogrammus aeglefinus. Next base: position 216,960 of record OLKM01000198.1, read on the forward strand.
CCCCCCCCTCCCTCCGCCAGACCGGGTGGTCGGGGCCCCCCTCTCTCTCCTCTCTCCCCCCCCCCCAATCATCCCGGGGACACATCAAGGCATCATCCGTCACATTCATATTCATGTCTTTAATGTGTGTTTTGTAGCGACGACAGTGTGCATGACCATCACGCCGACAGCTAGCTGCTAGCTGCTAGCGCTCGGCGGCGCCGCGGCGCCCAGCTCAACCGCTCAGCAGCGTTAGCATCAAACGGCGCTGGAGGGTTAGCGCCCGGGGGAGACGGCTGCTGCGCTCAAACGCCCCCGGCGGCTAACCGCGACGTGGATCCCCCTGTAATTAGAGACGTAGCATCCAGCATCTGCCCCCCCCCTCCCCCCACTCACTAGGGGGGTAGTGGGGGCAGCCACCGGATGCTACGACCCCGCCCATACAGGAGAGCCATGGAGGGACCACCGCGAGGATTCATTCTCCTAAATAATTATCCGATATATCTCTTTGTTTTTTTTCATTAAGGATTCGGGAATTGGAAAACGCGGAAGTCCCATGGAGGTTCCACGGAAATCCTTTTTCGATGGCATTAGAGAGGGAACGGTTTGATTACACGAGCGCACAAAATAATATGTCGGAAGGCCGAAAACATTCATGGGCGCACAAAAGCAAATGCACGCCGGGCCAGATAGGTCAAACAGCGCCGATTAAAAAACGAAGAAAAAAACACAACTTTTCCTTCCTTGTGCAAGGATTTAAGTTCCCAATTCCGTCCCAAACAAGCAGATTCCTGGCCTTCCCATTGGCCGGGGGCAGGTTCCAGTAACAGCTGGTGTGACATCACAGGCGTGGTCACCCCCCTCCACCCACCCCCCACCCCCACCCTATCAGAGCTATAAAGAGCAGTATCTGGCTGGATTGGGAGCAGCTTAGGTAGATTAATGCGCTCGGACACTGAGACGTTTTGTTGTACATATAAAGGACTCTAGATAAAACAATGTGTCACATTGCCGGTGCCCCAGGGTCTTTCAGCGGGCAGATGAGCCAGACCTTCTGAGCTGCACCCAGGACTAGAACCCCTGTGACCCCCCCTGGACATTCCTGCATGGGACTGCAGAGGCCTTGTGGCTTGTGTGTATTATACAGGGATTAGAGGTATTTATTGTTGATTTTTTGATTTTTAAACCATTTTTTGGGGGCGGGATTCGTGGAAAGTAGAGAGGACTCCGAGTGCTTTGATCCATGATCGCTTGTTATCAGTCGGCCAATCAAATTCCAGCGCCAGCGGTTCCTGTTTCCGTGGTGCACCTGACGCCCCGACGATCAGGGACATCCGAAACTCTGGTCCCACCAGACTGCATCTCACAGGGGTTCTCAGAAGACCTTCCACCTCCAGTTCCTCACGCTCCTCAGAAGAAGACTCCGGAGAAGAATCCTGGGCCCAGAAGCTTCGCACGCCACTCAGATCATCTCAGCACCGTCTATGCTGCTGTCTGACGCATATCGCTTCTGATAGGGAAAAACGGTTGTAGTAGAAAACATTTCTGGACCTTGTAGCTGCTGATCTCTGCAGGGGTCTCCAACAGCCATCAAAGAGACTTCACACACTCTCTCAGAAGGTTGACTTCCCCCATAAACTTGTGAGTTCAGAACTTCTACAGCATTGCTGGTTTGGACTACAAATCCCAGCATGCCGCATTCCTTCTACATGAAAAAAGGTGAGGCTTCCTTCCATAAATTGATTGATTCACGTTTAAAATTCAACACCTTCCTATCATTTTCTCAAGGGGAACAATTGTTCTGGTATGCATTAATAGGACACATTGTTTAAGACAGAACAAGTACTACATATTGTGGATACATGAAGTATGACAAGATTACAAAATAAGTGGCAAAAATATAGAGCATTATAAAGACAAGTCTTTGTCATGATAAGGCTATAGAATACCAATCCAGAGAATTTGCTCAGCATTTGAATATAACGATGTTCGATTAATTATTCATTGCTCGGTTAAATTATTCATGGTTTTTCAAACTGTTTGATTGCCGCCTGAATTCTGAGACGATGATAAAATCATTTTGAGACTCTGAGACACTCAGACTCTGTACTCCGATAACATTTACGCAGGCAAAAACACAGGGTTGGCCTAAAATTCACCACAAACAGCAATAAAATAACACTCCAGACCGGCAGTAACCGAGAGCATGGGGTAACAAAGAACTTGAGGAGAAGGTTATGGTTAGGTTAGTGATTAGTGTTAAGTTTATGGTTAGGTTCGGGGTTAGGGTTAAGTTTATGGTTAGGTTCGGGGTTAGGGTTAAGTTTATGGTTAGGCTAGGGGTAATGGTTAAGTTTATGTTAAGGTTAAATGTGAGGGTTAAGTTTGGCTGGGTTCGGGGTTAGGGTTTAGTAAATGGTTAATGGTTAGGGTTTACGTTTAGGGTTAAATCACGGTTAACCTTTTGAAATACTAAAATACCAGTAAAATCCTTCATAAGAATATCCGTTAGCGAGGAAAGAAAAACCTTAAACCAAAACTTTTAGATTTTCTTTCAATGCCACTGATTTACCACATTATTCTCAAACACAAGTTCTGGAGGTGAATGAGTGTCAATGAGTGTCAACTCATTCACCTCCAGTACTGCGTGGCCCGCTGCCGCCATCCATGCAGACCTCCATAGCTCCCATGGAGGGTACACTCCGCCGGCTGTACCCTCCATAGGTGTAGGGGTACTTTAGGGGTACACCTCTGGAGGTCTATAGGAGGCAGCAGGCCACACACGACGGGAGGTGAACGACGACCTGGAATCCGGAATGTTCCGGCTTTTCATCGTTACCAAGGTTACTTCTTTCAGCAGAGTATTTTTCTGAACGCAGAGCGCAGGAAGTTCCTGCCCTGAAAGCCCTGATCAGGTGACAAAGTTACCGAAATGAATTTTCAACACATAATGAAGACTTTCTAAATCATTATATCCATAATGTCAATCAAGGTGTTTTCTAAAAAGGTTTGTACTTTTGGAGAGGTTCTGAATGAGGAGAAATGTCGTGCTCCGTCTGTGAGTTCATAACTTGTGCTTGAGAATCTTGTGGTAAATCAGTGGCGCTGAACGAAATAATCTTTGGTCGTGTTAGGATTAATCAACAGGCTGGTTCAGACCTTGCTTTAGAGGGCAGGAAAACATGACCTGAGGTGGCCGGCTTTCAGACGCTCGTCATAACGTTACCATTTCCTGCGTCACGAGACGAAGAGGTGTAAGAAAGAAAGAAAGAAAAAGAGGAAGAGAGAAAAGAGAAAGAAATAAAGTGAGCAAGAGAAAGGATAGTTAAGGCTTTGGTGGAAATGTAACAGAACGGGAAACAGAAAACAAAACCAGAAAACAACCTGTTTTCTGGAACGCCTCTAATGTGTATTATCAACAATACTACTGCTATTAAATACTGCTATTACTACTACAGCTACTGCTTCTGCTAATAATACTAGAACTTATACTGCTACTGCTGCTACTACTAGGCTACTACTACTACTCGTACTAATACTAATATATTTAGGCTACTACTACCACTACCACTACTTTATACCACTACAACTAGGCTACTATTAAACTACTACCTCCACTTCTACTAACTAATACAAATGATACAACTAGGCCTATAATTTAAAAAAAAAAAAGTTGAAACATAACATTATTGCTAATATAGTACTTAGAATTAAAGTAACGATTTTTTTTAAGCGAGCAGCGATGGTAGACTCGCCTCCCACGAAAGTCCGAGCAGCTCACAGAGTAGATCAGTTGGTTTATTGAAAAGATTTATAGATTATCCAACCAGGACTCCTTTGCATATATTGCTCCGATGACATAAAACAGTTATAAAATCCGTTTTTATTTGACGACTGCGGTTTTAAAAGCCACGATGATGAGGGAGGGGAGATTTGGTGAAGACGGTACCCAGGTTACGTGTGGCCTCCGCTCCGCTCGTTTTTCTCGTGAACAGACAGCGGTCGGAAGTTTCAGTAGAATAGAGACGGGGAATCCTGTGTGTGTGTGTGTGTGTGTGTGTGTGTGTGTGTGTGTGTGTGTGTGTGTGTGTGTGTGTGTGTGTGTGTGTGTGTGTGTGTGTGTGTGTGGTGTGTGTGTTGTGTGTGTGTGTGTGTTGTGTGTGTGCGTGCGTGTGTGTGTGTGTGTGTGTGTGTGTGTGTGAAGGTGTTTGCGTGTGTGGGTGCGTTTGCGCGTGTGCTTGCGTGTGAGAGAGAAAGAAAGAGAAACAGAGGAGAAGGAGAGAGAGAAAGGGAGACGGACGAAGGGGAGAGGGGGGGTGAGAGAGAGAGAGACAGACAGCGGTGGGAGAGAGAGATTTGCGCGCTAGCGAGCGTGCGTAAACGTGTCGCCGTTTGCAAATTTTAAAAACGTATCACAACAGACGAGTGTGTAACATTTCACCTTAGTCTAACATCATTCATCTGCGATGGACCAGCGAAGAAATATGACCCTCTAGTTTGCGGTCTGAATTGCCTTCCCCGTGCGGAATATTGACTCATCAGGCCTAACAGACACATTACCCTCTTCACACCTGAGATGCTGAGCAACATTCTCTTGAATCACTTTACCCGGAGTTAAGTGGAGACACGGAGTTTCATACTCCGTGTCTTAACGGACATGTGTAAACATCGCAGCAGCTTGTGTGTGTGGATCGGTAAATAAGTCGCCGTAACGGCATCAGAACGAGCCGTCCGTGTGTTTATTAAAGCAACCGAGCCTTGATCCAGCAGATGGCAGAACGGCGGGGAGATGTTTGGGGAAGGAATGGAACATTCCAAAAGTTGGACTCTTCGGGCCGAATTCCTCTGGCCTTGGGAACCTCGGGTCAGTCTCCTCTCCTCTCTGAGGAACCAGAACCAGAACTTCAGGGTCGGTCTCCTCTCTGAACCAGAACCTCGACCTGCTCTGGTCGGATGAGCGCTCTTCCACAGAAATATGCGCAAAACCCGAAAACGATCTCATATCTAAATCACACACACTCACGCACACACACGCAAACACACGCGCGCGCGCACACACACACACAGACACACACACACACACACACACACACACACACACACACACACACACACACACACACACACACACACACACACACACACACACACACACACACACACACACACACACTTATTCATCACGATAATAGTGTGTAAATACCTTGCATATGTGTAGATAAAGTTAGCAGTAAATAGAACACTTAATAAAGAGTTATAAAGAGAAGAGAGCCAGGGAAGGCATTACATTGGAGGAATGGTTGTTGCAGACAATGCAGCCTTCATAACGGTAATAAAAGAGGAAACCTATTCTTATACCCTCACGGGTGAATTGTGAGAGGCAGGGGCCGAGAACAACGGTTCTGGCCGTCAGAAATACCAGAAAACGTGCATTTAACGGATATTAATATTAATATTATTATTTTTTCGCAAATAAAAGACAAAAATATAAAATAAAAAAGAAACACAGAATAGTGATTCAGCACCCTATTCTGATCAATACAGTGAGCTGTATTGATTACGGTTCGAATATGCTCAGATATTGGAGCCGTGTAATCGATAGGCTGGCTTAAAGCAGCAGGAGCGACGGAGAACGGGTTAACGCAAAGCGATGGAGTAGAAAGAGTGTGTGGAGAAGGGGTCTAAAAGCAGCCCTAACAGCGCTATCTGTTTGGTGTTTCAGCCGCTTGCATCAGACCTCTCCGAGCACAACTCCACGCACTCACATCTTTGCTGACAATGAACGCTGAAGTTGGCAGAAATTTGGTGCTGTGAAAAAAAAGAGACAAAAGTGTGCAGTTTATAGAAAAGGAGGAGAGAGTGAGGCAACGTCCGGGCCCAGGGCTTTTGTCAGTGGGCATCAGGCACACCAATGACCCACCGTGGCGTGCACGAAGCGGTAGAGGCGCGCTCCACAGAGGCTGCACGCGGCAGCGCATAGAGCGGGCTCGTGAGGCGAGGGATCGCGGTTCATACCAGCTGCAGACGGGCTCCCAACATGTCACTTAACCTCCACTTTAACTCCATGTTACAGGCTACAGAATGGCTTCAACCTAAACCCTGATTCGTGACGTTTAGTTAAACAATGAATATATATATATATTATTCAACGTATAGTAGTCCCATAGGACATGAATAATATAGCCTAGGTAATCCGTCGAATATAATATAGATGTCTATACTATGCGTGTCTCTCTATTACATTGTGTCATTCGCGCATAGGCGCCTCTCTCTCTCTCTCTCTCTCTCTCTCTCTCTCTCTCTCTCTCTCTCTCTCTCTCTCTCTCTCTCTCTCTCTTCTCTCTCCTCTCTCTCTCTCTCTCTCTCTCTCTCTCTCTCTCTCTCCATCCCTTTTGTAAGTGGGTCATTTATTTCCCTGCTAAGAATCGGTTGCACACAAACTTTGCCAAGGGTTCGCGGTAATTACCCGCGCGCTCCGTGGCGGGGCTCGGCGGGGGGTCGCGGTAAATTACGCCTCGTGTTCCAAACTACGGCGGCGTGCATTATGCATCACTAACCCCCAAGTGGCTGGGATTTAGAGTTGACTCCGCGCTTTGTTTTTGGGGAGCCTCGTGTTTTTGGCTGCTGACTCGGAGGTCGCCGGTAAAGCGGTACCGTTCTGGGACCCGATTACCCGCCGGGTGGTTCACACCTTGTGGTGGAGGAGACTTCCGGTGCGCGCGTTTAAGTGGAAAGGATGTAGTATTGAATAAAAAAGTTTTTTTGTTGCAAGAGTAAAACAAAAAATAATAAGTGAGGAAGGGAGAAAAGCAAGTTCTTTGGAAGGATGATTAGGTCTCCATCGCCTTTATACATTCATCAAACTTTGTATGATTATTATTAAGCTGTATATCATACCAGTGTGTGTTTGGTATCAGTCACCGAATCATTACAGCAATAGAAATCCAAGCCTAACGAGACATTACAGTTCAAACACGATCAACCGTCAAATTACCACTTCAATAAAGTGCTGAGAAATCTAGACAGAGCCCTGTGTAAAAATAGACCAGGTATTTTATACGTCTGTCCCCATCCTGTTCATCATCGCCGGAACAAACGTTGGTGCGCACGTTTGCACATGCACCCACACACCCACACACACCCCACACACACATAGCACAGAGCTATGAGGGGAAATACAGAAGCGCTATCGGAGGAAGTGGTGTGTGTGTGTGTGTGTGTGTGTGTGTGTGTGTGTGTGTGTGTGTGTGTGTGTGTGTGTGTGTGTGTGTGTGTGTGTGTGTGTGTGTGTGTGTGTGTGTGTGTGTGTGTGTGTGTGTCCGTCTGACTGTCTTTCTGTGGAAAGATCTGTATGGCTGTGTGTGTGTGTGTGTGTGTGTGTGTGTGTGTGTGTGTGTGTGTGTGTGTGTGTGTGTGTGTGTGTGTGTGTGTGTGTGTGTGTGTGTGTGTGTGTGTGTGTGTGTGTGTGTGTGTGTGTGTGTGTGTGTGTGTGTGTGTGGTGTCCGTGTGTTTGGTGTTTGTGTGTGTTTCCGTCTGTCTGTGGAAAGGCCTGCATGGAATTATTACGTTATAAACATATCAATATACAATGAAGTACAAACAGTCTATTAGGTGGCGATCTAGAATATGCACACATTGAATGACATTTCATATATTAATTGTGTAAAATACATCAGTGTGAAACTAGATGGATCTCAACTCACATTTCATTTTACTAGGCTACATCCTTTTACGTGACGGCAATTCCTCTTTAAACATAAAAAGGTCATTGTCACTTTTTGCGAGGGCAAGTTGCCACCTACATTTGGAATGGATTCAACATATTCTAGATCCATATCACTGAACGGAGAGCAGACATTTGTAGCAAACACATGTTGTGTATTTTTAAGGTCAGGGCTTTTCTTTGGTTTGAGGTCAGCGTGAGGAAGAGCGTTTATGAAACTAGCGGTAATATCCTTAAAAAGGAACTGATTACTAGGGGGGTTGATATTTATGTCTGAATGACTACATATCTGTTCTATTATATCGTTACAATAGAGGTTTCTCAAGTACGTCTAGAATGAAGAGCTTTCTCATTCGCAGAGAAAAAAAACACTGTCCACTACATCTCTTTATAACTTCCGTTCTGCAATCACATGCAAGCCTACATACATCACATCAGGTCATATTATGTGGTAGCCTATCGTTTGAAACATCGTTTGAAGCTATAATAATAGAAAAATAACAAAAAAATCCTGTTGGATGACAAGAGGTCCTGCTTGCATAGATAGATGCACATAAACAAAAAATATATAAAAGATACATTTTATATAAAAACCATACAACTTTATTAATCCCAGGAGGGAAATTCAGGTTGGAAATTAACACTTTGTCAACTGTACGGTTATTAATAATATCCACTAATAATAGTAGTAGCCTAATACTAACTACAACAGCAAATGAGATTGTACAGTTAGATTTAAGGGTAGTCAAAATCAACAGTTGTTTGTCGAGGAAATATGATGCATACGAAAACAATCAGCCCTAAACATCCCATCACGTAAGTTCAAGAATTGATTCACTATGTTCAAGAAAAGTACGTCATAAAGTTGTTATTTGGTATTCCACAGTTCGAACTGGCTCATGGTAAACGCATTCTTTGCTTTAGAGCATGTTAATACTAATGTTACTTACTTAGTAACATAGTATTGCTTATTATATAAAACTGCAGAGGACGTTGTCATTACATGAAATAGTCAGAAATAAAACATCCACAACCCAACGCAATAGGGGAGGATGAGACACAATAACTCTACACGTACAGCAGGCCAAATCAACTAAACGGAAATCAGTAGTCCTGTTTGACCCATAAAATGAAGAAAACATGAATGATCTTCTCTTACAATAAGTCCGTGACGAGGCCCGGGTGAAATAGTCCAAAAGTCTACCTGCAATCTATTCTACAACATTCAAATATCTGTAGAAAAATAAAAGCTATTAGAATAAGTGAGAGTGCTCCGATGCGGAGGAGATCCCGGCTATGAACATGTGGTGAGGTGTAACGATGTTACGGTGACTGCCTCGGTGCGTTTGGACGGGGAGGAGAGCCCTGACGGACACCTTGTTTATGTCACGGAATATGAATCGGTTCTGAGAATTGTGGAGGGCTGGGCTTTAAAAGGACGGGGGTTGTTCGGTCCCAGGGTCTGAACGTACTGACCAACCACGTCTCCGTATTGGCACGGTGGGCGGTGCTTATCTCCGTTCCAAATCAACCGCCGATTGGCTGTAGCGTTGCGAGGCCGCGCCCCCGTACGCCCGGACCCTGGGCCCCAAGCGACGCCCACTTTGAGGGACTTGTGTAAGTAGCAAGCCTGCGCCGTCGCCTGGACTCTACCAAACGTAGGGGTGCGCTGTAACTATTTCGCCGATAACAGTCTTAAAACTAAACTGTCACAACTCAAACTCGGTCGTGTCATCCACACCATCGCCGTCACCAAACCACACGCGGCGGGTATATAAACAAACACTGACGCGCCGCAGTGGTCGTGTCATTCGCGGTGGTGGAAAAACCGTCTCTCCCCCCCCCTGCCTTGGACAAAGTGGTACGGTCCCGGGCTCAAATTCCGAGAATTGAGCTGCTCTGATTCTTAGAACTGGGCTTCTTAGAAGTGGTGATGCAAGAAGTTTCTAGGAAAGCGCTACCAGGTGACTTTAAATTTCTTTTTTTTTCTCCAGGTGACATTTACAATTTTCCCATTTTCCAGTCTTAACCCGCTTTCTCCTCGCTCTCGGATATAAATGTTGTGTTTTTATTTTAGACATTTACAGACGCGGTTGTCCTGCAATAACGTGGCGTGTGTGTGTGTGTACGTGTGTGCGTGTTTGTGTGATGTGTGTGTGCCACCACACAAACATCCACTCACTCAGGGGGAGAGAGAAGCAAGGGGACGATGGGAGAGTGTGAGCGGCGGTGTGTGTGTGTTGACAGCGGGGCAGAGCAGGCACTACAGACCCGCTGAATGACATGCATTTTAAAACGGAACAGCGCTGTGTATGTGTGAACGGGTCTCAGCCTCAACGCGATAATATGCTAGAACACACAGGGGGGAGAGAGAGGTTATCGGGATGTGAGGGGGTGAGAGTTCTGGGGGTCTCACTCTGAGCTGTCCGCGGGACCCCCACGCGTGGCACCGTCCGAACGCGGGCTCTGTAGATCGATCTACAGAGCCCGCGTTCGGACGTGACACAGTGTGGGACAACGCAGTTGTTGCGTTATTGTTGCATATATCATTCCTGTGTATTGGGAGAATTATTGTTGTGTTGGGGTCGTGCGGGAGGGAAGTGTTGTCGATCCGCGATGATGTTGTTGATGTCGAAACGTCCACTTATCCGTGATGGGACGTGAAGGGCTGACGGTGTGATACTCAACACGCTGTTGGTAGTTGATATCGTGATGTAGGGGTACAGGAATGTTCCCCTCGCGCTCGGAGGAGGACGGCGTGTTTGTGAGGTGTAAAGTTGTGTGTTGAGTGCATGCGGGCATGGTGTTAAGAGTTGTGGGCGACATGTGTGTTCGCTACTTGTTTCCCCCGCAGACTTCTTGGTGTAATAATTGAAAACATGCGTTTTGAATTGGTGGTGGGGTGCACGTTGCACGGGCTGTTCGCAGGCTGGGTGGGGGTTAGGGTGGAGGTTCGGGTGGGGGTTCGGGTGCCGCTGCAGCTGGAACTTTATTTTCGGGCGTGTCGAGTCCCCGAGGTTTTGGCAGCGAGTTGTTAATATTTCCCAGGCCGATATAAATCATCTTCAGTGTGGAATCCACACAATGTTAATGGAGCCTTTCGGGCTCATGCTGTCGTTTTAGGAATTTTGTTATATAATCGTATATGTTATGATGGGATTTAATTGTATTGGGTGTAATTGGGAGGCCTAATAATAATGATAATGATAATAATATTAATAATAATAGTCATAGTAAAAGTTATTTTCAGTTGCAGTTTTTTTTAATTATCTGTTAGGTTCTTGTTTTTTTTTAAATAACCTAAAAGGAACTTGTGTTGAGTCTGTTTAAATGTGAGAAGCTGGGGTATGTTGTGGTTTTGAAAGTGAAATGCAAGTCTTGTGACTTTCTCGTGCCGTTGACTTTCGCTGTATAATGACATTTTATTTACATAATGGATTTCAATTACTTCCCGAGAATGCGAAGAGTTGAGCTGAGTTTTTACAGTCACTCACAGGGCTTTTAAAACCCAGGAAATGCATTTTATGGTTATTGTTATAATGGATAAAAATATTAAATTCACTCAAAAACCCGTAAATTAATATAGGCGACTATATATTTATTAAAACGAAGACTATTACCTGCTCTTCACCTATGTGTTGCTACTAAAAGTATTTCTGTAGCCTAATTAGTCCTTTGTAAACGCGTTAAAGTACAGTGACAGTTGAAAGCGGCTGAAGGCGTCACCGTGAGAGCGGTGTGTTCGTGTTATTACCTCAAAGCGTCTAGACGCTGTTTATGTAATAAATGGCGCCGCCTTCTGGGCTAAGCACGGCAAGCCACCCAGAGAAAAATAATAACAATACAAAAAAGAAAACAAAAATATATCCAACGCATTCTTGACTCCCAGATCAAGATATAGTTGACCATACAGCCCTCTAAAAAAACGTCCGGACTGACCACCACTACCACCACCACCACAACAACAGCGTTGTGCGGTGTCGCTCTCTCCGCAGAGTTTGACAGGATGGCGTGCGGCGCCACCGACAGCTGCATCCAGTTCACCCGCCACGCCAGCGACGTGCTGCTGAACCTCAACCGGCTGCGCAGCCGCGACATCCTCACAGACGTCACCATCCTGGTCAACCGCCAGCAGTTCCGCGCACACAAGACCGTCCTCATGGCCTGCAGGTGTGTGCCCCCTGGCCCCCATGACCCTCTCTAGACGTCTGGGGGGCCTACCCGCCCCGGGCCCCTCAAAGGTCTGCCCTCTCTGTGTTCCCTCGAGGACTCTGACCAGGACAGTCACTTTAGAGAAGTGTTGGGTCTGAGTTCATTTCGGTGCGGACGCCAGCGTCTGATAATGACTGACTTGTAAAGGTGTCGTTCTCTTGTCTGATTGGGTGTGTGTGTCTCACATCAGACGTTTACACTGTGCAGCATTTCGTCATTGTACATGATGTTTTTCCGTGATTTTCAAGATTTTTGCAGCAGATTACCAATAGCATGAAATGAAAAATATACAGTCCTCCCATCTCTGTAGTTGTGCCTGTCCTGTACGGGGCTTTTATTTGACAGCATCGTGTTCGTATCCATGCCTGTTTCCTCTCCCTGTCCTGTGTGGGTTGGACGACGGTTTATAAAACCAGAGCTGGGCGCAGAACCTAACCCTCTCCCCTCCTCTCCCCACAGCGGGCTGTTCTACACCATCTTCACCGACGCCCACAAGGGCAACCTGAACGCCATCAGCCTGGACCCCAAGGTGGACCCCGAGGGCTTCAGCATCCTGCTGGACTTCATGTACACCTCCCGCCTCACGCTCCGGGACAACCTGCTGCTGGCCACCATGAACACCGCCATCTACCTGCAGATGGAGCACGTGGTTGACACCTGCCACCGCTTCATCAAGTCCAGGTGAGGCTCCCACTCAGGGCACCGCCGAGCACCCGGGTTTGGACTGGGTACGACCCGCTGAGAACCCGGGTACGACTCACTGAGGTCTCTGGTTCTCCTGGGTACGACCCACTGACAGCCCGGGTACGACCCGCTGAGAACCCGGGGACGACCCGCTGAGAACCCGGGGACGACCCGCTGAGAACCCGGGGACAACCCGCTGAGAACCAGGGAACCCGGGTACGACCGGGTACGCCTGGGTATGACCCACTTAGGACCCGGATACTACCCACTGACTCCCGACACCTTCATTGCCGGAACCGTAGACCTGAAGGGCTCTGGTCGGCTCGAGTGGTTACAGAGCGGTCGCCGGCCAATCCTGGAGGGATTGCGGTTCGAGTCCCAGTCCGCTTCATAGCAGTGTGGCTTTGGAGAACCGGGGTTTCAAACGTGGGTGACAGCAGCCACAGCCGTAGAGCTGAGCGTGTGTTTCAGGACCGGAAAGGGTGCGTATGCAAACGCCCCGGCTAGCAAGTCCTTGAGCGAAGGCATCGGTGAAGGATGAGTGATTCATGACTCTCTCGAGGCAGGTGTAGGAAGACGGCATTCCTGCTTTGGCCACTCACCGCTGAGATCTGTGTGATATCCGGGGGAAGATTTCACGGAACGCTGGGAATATCAGCCCGTGGTGGCGTGGGTACTCCTGTACCGACTTGTTGAGTGAAACCTGATGTCTCTGGGTTTGCGTCTGAGGGAGTGTAGTGCTCGAGGAAATCAGTCGGCAAGGACTAGGATCTTCTTCTGTGCTGTGGTGAAATCGTTTCCTTACTGTAGAAACGACGTCACAACCGAGCTCGAGAACCCGATTAACCCACGCTGGAGTTTTTGATTTGTTTGCTTTTGATTGTTATCGTATAATTGACCTATCACAACCCATACATGATTGCTTTCTAATCGTAAATAGTTTTATAGCAAACAGTGGAACTTTTATTCCCAGACGTGGCGATAAAGCTTCTTCAATCCGGAACGTCTTCGTCTAAAACATGATAAATCCTTAAGTTCTAACCGTGCGTTCCTCCCTCCCCGGTTGCCGTAGCGACGCGGCGGTGAAGCTGCCCCGGGACGAGTTCCTGGTGAGCCCGCTCGTCCTGCCGCCGGACGTCCACGCCTTCCGGCCCCACGACGGGGTCCCCGACGGCCTGCACGGCCGCGGCGTGGGCGCCTACCGCGACGCCCGGCCCTACGCCTCCACCGTGTTCGGGGGGGTGGGGGTCCCCGGCGGGCCCTACCACCACCACCACCCGCACCACCCGCACCACCCGCACCACCCCCACCACCACCTCTACAGCCAGTTCCCCGCGCCCGGCTTCCCCTTCCCGCTCTGCAAGCTCAGCGACGCCAAGAACGCCTTCGCCGCCGCCGCCGACCTCTCCAAGAGCGCCCTGCACCACAAGCTCCTCCCGCCGCCCGCGCCCGGGTCACATGACCCCGCGGCCGGGGCGGGGATGCGAGGGGGAGGAGGGGCCGAGTACGGCCGCCAGCTGGGCGGTGGCGGCGGCTTCTCCGGCGTCCTCCACGGTGCCGTGTACGGCCGGGAGGCGCCGCGGGACGAGGAGCCCAGGAAGGAGGGCCGGGACGGGCCAGAGCCCCCCCGTGGGCCTGGGGGCCCGCAAGAGGGGGTTCCCCGGCCTGGGGGCCGAGCAGCAGAAGGAGCAGAAGGAGGCGGGCCAGGAGCACCGGGAGGAGGAGGTGCACGCGTACCCCTCCCTGGGCCTGGCGGGCGCGGGCCGGAAGGGCCTGATGAGCAGCCCCCAGAGCCCGCTGAAGTCCGACTGCCAGCCCAACTCGCCCACCGAGTCCAGCAGCAGCCGCAAGGCCGGCCTGGCCCACCAAGGGGCGGCGCCGGCCCCGGGGGGCGGGGCCCCGGACCCCAAGGCACGCAACTGGAAGAAGTACAAGTTCATCGTCCTGAACCAGAGCGCCAAGGAGGAGGTGGAGGAGGAGGTGGGGGTGGAGGGGCCGGGGTCCGCGGGGCGCTGCTCCTCCCCCCCGCCGCCCCGGCTGGAGGTGTCCCCGTACCGCCACCGCCACCCGGCCGACGGCCCCGCCCCCGACCCCCACCCGCTCCACCCCTCCGGGGGGGCGGGGCTGAAGAAGGGGGAGCCCGGCGGGGAGGGGCCGTTGCCTCAGAGCAGCCGGCTCAGCAGCATCATCAACAGGTGAGCGAGCGCCGGTCCGCGGTCCGTCGGGCGGGTTCTGTTCTGAACCGGGAGGGGAACGCGAGGTTCCCCAGAGGAACACTCGGGTTGTGTTATTAGAAATATGAACGGGGTTATCGTGGTCCTTATCGAATATGTTTACTTGACTTGAGTTCACCAGCAGTTTGGTCCCACACACACACACACACACACACACACACACACACTACACACACACACACACACACCTACACACACACACACCTACACACACACACACCACATAGTACACAGACTCACAACACACACACCACTACAGCACAACTCTAGACATTAAGACTATTGACTCCACTGTTCTCACTAGCAAAGCTTTCCACTTCCCTCTCACCTTCCCCTCCCCTCCCTCCTCCGCTCCTTCCCCCTCCTCCTCCTCCCCCCCCCTCCTCCCCTCCTCCTCCTCCTCCTCCCCCCTCATCTCCTCCTCCTCCTCTCCCCCTCCCTCTTCCACCTCCTCCCCCTCCCCTCCCCCTCCCCCCCCTCCTCCCTATAGTGTGTTCTATATCCTGTATACGTCTGCTGCTATACATCTGGAACCAGCAGCTGCTCCCCCAGGTCCCAGTCTGAACGGGAGCGCTTGTTTCCTCCTCCTGCAGGGCCCAGAGGGGCGGGGACAGTCACGCGCCTCCCCCCCACTTCCTCAGCCACCTGAACTGCTCCACCTGCGGGACCCCGTCCCCCCAGCACCCGGCTGACGGAGGCCCCAACACCACCACCTCCGCCGGGGAGCTCCACTCGGAGTACTCCGACTCCAGCTGTGGTGAGCGCCGGGTTACCGTGGCGATGACGGGGGGCCGGGGGTGAAGGATGGGATTCCTAAGATGTCCCTTAAGTGTTGATAATTGTTTTACTTTAAAAAAATATATATATATTATTTCGTATTTTTTTCACAAAATCTCCCAATCTGACTGCAAACTTTTTTTATATTCTGTGGCATAACATTTTTTTGTTGTTCAATGTCTTTAAGATACAATTTGATTCAACATATTTTTGTTTTTCTTCACTAGCATTATTTTTTTTATAAAAAGAATTGTTTAGTTATTTTGTTATAACAAGACTATCTATTTAGTTACAGCTCATAACATGTATTTAATTGAAATAATTCACCTGAAGTAATTCTAACCCCAAAAAATGGATACAGGGCCTATGTGGCAGTGAAGGGTTCTCTATGGTGTCTCTGACTCTAACTCGGGGTTCCCCTCGCTCCACAGAGAACGGGGCGTTCTTCTGCAGCGAGTGCGACTCGCGCTTCGCGGAGGACGACGCTCTGAAGCAGCACATGCTGCAGCTGCACAGCGACAAGCCCTACAAGTGTGACCGCTGCCAGGCAGCCTTCCGCTACAAGGGCAACCTGGCCAGCCACAAGACGGTCCACACCGGTACGTCCCTGACCGTAGCCCCCTGACCTCTGACCCCCGACCCCCTGACCTCTGACCCCCGACCCCCTGACCACTGGGACTGAGTTGTATCGCATGTTTGTGTCAGTGACGGCTTAACAAGAGAAACAGAACAAGAACATATAAATGAAACCAGATAAGTAGAAATATAATGAATAGATTCAAGAGTTTGTTTAAAAAAATATTCACATCTGAGTTTTTATTTTGATAAGGTATTATTCTGATAAGTGTTTATTTTGATAAGGTATTATTTTGATAAGTGTTTATTTTGATAAGGTATTATTTTGATAAGGTATTATTTTGATAAGTGTTTATTTTGATAAGGTATTATTTTGATAAGTGTTTATTTTGATAAGGGTATTATTTTGATAAGTGTTTATTTTGATAAGGTATTATGGCGATGAGTTTGAAGTTCCGTTAAGTGGTTGATTTTTTTGAAAGTCTGTGCTCATTGGTTGTTTCTCCGGCTGTCTGTGCTCATTGGTTGTTTCTCCGGCTGTCTGTGCTCATTGGTTGTTTCTCTGGCTGTCTGTGCTCATTGGTTGTTTCTCTGGCTGTCTGTGCTCATTGGTTGTTTCTCTGGCTGTCTGTGCTCATTGGTTGTTTCTCCGGCTGTCTGTGCTCATTGGTTGTTTCTCCGGCTGTCTGTGCTCATTGGTTCCCCCTGTTTGTCCTGCAGGTGAGAAGCCGTACAGGTGTAATATATGCGGTGCTCAGTTCAACCGGCCGGCCAACCTCAAGACGCACACACGGATCCACTCCGGAGAGAAGCCCTACAAGTGTGAGACGTGCGGAGCGCGCTTCGTCCAGGTGAGACTTGGAACCATAAAATCACTATTAACACGCTTATAACATCTCCATTAACACGCTTATAACCAGACATAACATCACTATTAACTAGCTTATAACATCACCATTAACACGCTTATAACATCACCATTAACACGCTTATAACATCACCATTAACACGCTTATAACCAGACATAACATCACTATTAACACGCTTATAACATCTCCATTAACACGCTTATCCAGACATAACATCACCATTAACACGCTTATAACCAGACATAACATCACCGTTAACACGCTTATAACATCTCCATTAACACGCTTATAACATCTCCATTAACACGCTTATAACCAGACATAACATCACCGTTAACACGCTTATAACATCTCCATTAACACGCTTATAACATCTCCATTAACACGCTTATAACCAGACATAACATCACTATTAACACGCTTATAACATCTCCATTAACACGCTTATAACCAGACATAACATCACCGTTAACACGCTTATAACATCTCCATTAACACGCTTATAACATACATCCATTAACACGCTTATATAACCAGACATAACATCACCGTTAACACGCTTATAACATCTCCATTAACACGCTTACAACCAGACATAACATCACTATTAACACGCTTATAACCAGACATAACATCACCGTTAACACGCTTATAACCAGACATAACATCACTATTAACACGCTTATAACATCACCATTAACACGCTTATCCAGACATAACATCACTATTAACACGCTTATAACATCACTATTAACACGCTTATAACCAGACGTAACATCACTATAAGACATGTTTATTACCAGACTCAACATCACTTTCAAATATTTTTTTGTAAAAAGTGCGATGTAAACTCTGTCCATTTCGTTGTCTCATCTCTTTTATACTCTTATAAAATGAAAAATATATATATATTTTTACAATGAAAACAATTTTACCTTTCTGCATTGACGACGTGCCACATTTGCGACTGCAAAGTGATGCCTCGGTTATTTTTAACCTAGTTGGCTTCTACACTTCAAGATGCACTTTAAGAAGAAAACCACAGAAAGCTTTGAGCAAAGAAACAGGAAGTGGTAGTGGTCCGGATGTCCCTAGGTTAGCGTCGCTGAGCCCCCTGCCCTAACTCCTGCCTGCTCCAAACCAAACGATGCACCTGACCATTCTACACAGATCCTCCTGACAGGATCCACCTCGGTGCTCAGAGTCTGCCGTGAACAAAGAGCATCCATCTTCACGACTTGATCTGAACGGATTGGAAGCGTGTTACCGCGTGTTACCGCTTCCACGGTAACCGCGGTAACCGCGGTGGCAGCTGTGTGACGTGGGGGCTGACTCACGCCGTCACTGACTCACTCCTTGTCTCCCAGGTGGCCCACCTGCGGGCCCACGTGCTCATCCACACCGGGGAGAAGCCCTACCCCTGTGAGATCTGTGGCACGCGCTTCAGACACCTGCAGACGCTAAAGAGCCACCTCCGCATCCACACTGGGGAGAAGCCCTACCATGTGAGACCCCCACACACACACACACACACACACACACACACACACACACACACACACACACACACACACACACACACACACACACACACACACACACACACACACACACACACACACACACACGGGAGAAGCCCTATACGATCTGAGAGAGAGACTCACATAAACGTGTCTCCTTTACGAATAAATGCATGGGATTATTTTTATTTTATTTTTTTCTTTCTTACATTTTATTTAAAATCTCTTTATTTAAAGTCTCTATTCATTGTTTTACTTTTAAACAATCGTTCCTAAAAAAAATAATAGTTTTACCGCACATGTTCTTTTTGTTGTTAAGTTATTATTTTTTTCCATTTTACATTGAGGCCATTTAGCAGACGCTTTTATCCAAAGCGAGTTACAATAATACCATACCGTCTATACGCCGTTCATGAGAGCGTTGCGTCTCAGTGTCAGTTTCCTCAGCTGCTGATTTGATTCGCCTTCAAAATAAAATCCCGCCGAGTAACCACCAGCGTGTTTCCTCCGTGTTTCCTCCGCAGTGTGAGAAATGCAACTTGCACTTCCGCCACAAGAGCCAGCTGCGTCTGCACCTCCGGCAGAAGCACGGCGCCATCACCAACACCAAGATCCAGTACGCCTGTCCTCCATGGACCCGCCCACGCCCCTGCTCAGCCCCGCCTGCTGAGCCCCGACCGGGGCCCCCGGAGCCACGGTGCCGGGCCCCGGAGCGGCTTGCTGAGCCACCGTACCGGGGCCCCCGGAGCCAGGGTACCGGGCCCCGGAGCGGCCTGCTTAGCTACCGTATCGGGGCCCCCGGAGCCAGGGGAATTGGGCCCCCCCAGACCCACTCAGCTGAGCCACCGTACCGGGGCCCCCAGACCCTGGCCCCCTGAGCCACAGGACCCAGGCCCTGGCCCCCCAGGCCCGAGCCTGCGGAGCCCCGGCCCTAGGCCCCATGGGCCCCAGGCCCCCAGGCCCACTCAGCCTGGTACCACGCTGCCACAACCCCAAGACCAAGGCATTTATATGACTCGTGACCGCGTACAATCACCCAGAATGGTAGTGCCACACTGTGTTCATTCAGAGAGAGAGAGAGAGGGAGAGAGACATTACTGGCGTAGGAAGCGCCATTCTAAACGGGTTCATACACACGAGCGTCGAGGCTATATGTCGGGATGCCAATGCCGACTGCACTTCCGGGGCTTTGAGTACGCAGTTTAAAAGATTCATTTTGGTGCGAAGAATGGAATGTATACAACGTCCATTTTGTTTCTTTTTGTTGTTGGTTTTTTTCATTTTTGAAAACGAAAACAAATATTTTGTATCAAAGAATTTTACTTTTCTGAAAGTATTAAAAAAACTGAAATTTCAATCGAGGGGGCGGTACGTATATTTTAAAGATAAATCCGAAGTTTGTGGCTGTGTAAAAGGTGTGTGAATATTCTTGTTACGGTCCGTCTCCCACCCCCGCCCTTGGTGGGTTTGGACTCACCCTGAGACATATCAGAAGGGGGACGATATGATAGTGCATGTGGCGTTACTACTGCTGCCAAACTCCGTGACCTGCCCGTTACACGCTGTGACATCATCTGTAATTATTCTGAACATGACGTCGTGGATTCTCTGCTGGCGGAGAACGCGAAATCCTCTCTGTTTTGTGTTTTGGTTTTTATTGTTCGGATATGAATTTCAAGGTACGGACTTCTATATCTATATATCTATATAAATATATGGATATGTATTTATATATACGACCACAGACATATTATGCTTCATAAATGTAATTTGTATAGATGTTAATTTTTTTCGTCATTTATAAAGTGAAGGTTTACAGTTTATGTTCCCTGTTGTACAATCTACAATAAAGTGTGTGTGAATGTCATGGTTTGATTTATGCGTCACGCCGTTTAGCCGCGAATTCATCAGCTACACCCGTTATTTTGGTCCGTCGGTCTCAGTTGGAGCAGATTTGAATCCATTCAACATGAGAATAGGAAACATTCTTGTGTTTGCGTAGCAAAACTTCAAATTAATGTCTCAACATTTAACTTGAAGGGCTTTAGAATTGTGAAATATAAAATTAAGTGGTATAGTTTGCCTACAAAAAATATTTGAACCCTTTTATATCTTAACTTTGTGAGGGTTTACGATTCAGATAGCTTGGGGCAGGGTGGCACTAACCTGACTAGAGCCCCGGCCCGTGACATATTAATGCGGCACTGTAATTTCGCTGTATTTCCTTACACACCAATCACTAGCCTATGCTGCCCTCTGCTGGTCAACAGAAGGATCATGCAGCCACAATCTTAATAAGAAACGTTCTTATCGTTTCAAGGAAATTAAAGCGGTTGACTTTGGTATTTGATCGTTCAGATAGAAATACTTCATGTGATCTACTTGAACTTGATTGGCTAATTGTATTACAATAGGGCCTACACTTAGGAATCAGACAAACAGGCCAGATTTAGAAAAATTGAATACAGTACTTTCTCTATCATGGAGCACACTTGTGGTACTGTGGAGTAATACTGCACACTTTACTCAAAACTTTAAAGGAGACATATTATACCACCAGGAGTGAGTGTGATTAGGCCAATCACACTCACACCTGGTGGTATTATATGTCTGCTTTAAATAAATGGAGGGAATAAAATAGATCAGTCTTTTTTTCTGAACAGAGCATGAGATCGAACCAGGATCGGTAAACCATGTAGTTTGATAGTTGATGAAATATCCAGCTTAAACATTGCCATGTTTTAGGGTGCAGATTTCCCTTCAGGGACTCAGAGCGCTTTCACTACCGTGAAGAGAACAAAGCCGAGCGATGGAATCACGCTTTCAGACAGGAAGAGCCGATCAGCCACCTACAGTTCCTCAGAGTCACCACAAGGGGGCCTGAAAAGAGGGTTGCTCGGAATACATGGAGTGGTAGGAATGCATGCATTCCCTGTGAAATATACGTCAAATAGAAGTCAAAGGAGGCTAAAAATGTTTGATTTCGGCAGGTGTCAAAGGGGTTAATCTTTGTTGTGGTTCAAGTTACTTTCTAGTCTAAAATGTACAATTTTTTCAGGTTTGACGCAATTAAGTTTTATTGTAGAGGATTTCTACGCACGGATTTGTTTGACGTTGTGGCCGCCCCCACTTGTGCTGTCACACATGGTGAAGCAACCCTTAACCGAGAGCTGTTAAAAACATCTCACCGACTGCGTCAGGGTGCCCTCTCGTGACACATTGCCATGGCAACAGTCACTAAATAAGAATGTAGTCAGATTGCATTCATGGCAAAACATTTTAATCAAGTCCTCGACGGTTACATAGAAAAACAGCCATCAAACAGAAATACTTACAAAGAGTCTTCTATGGTAAAAAAAGAAATAAGTCTTGATATATCTAATCTACGACCTTGTTGAGTCAGGATGCTCTCAGACCATTTCCCTCAGAGACAAATTCTATTACTATGGACAAAAAGAACCACCGGGCAGCGTTTAAACCAAATCTGTATTTTCTTTCTAAATGGTAAATGTAAACCAAATCTTTCAAAAGTTACAACTGGCCAGTCATTGGCTGCACAAACTGAATGTTGTCGTTCCTGAAAAGAGACAAGATAACGTGGAATCAACCATCTTATACCCAACACAGCCTACCCAAGCTCTGTACAAATAAAAAAGGAAATGAAAACACAAGCGGTGGTCCGAGAACACCCTCCCCATACCGACAGACCTCCCTCTGCTCCTTCAGAGTGGAGCGGTCCGACCCCTCTCCTCCTTCAGAGTGGAGCGGTCCGACCCCTCTCCTCCTTCAGAGTGGAGCGGTCCGACCCCTCTCCTCCTTTAGAGTGGAGTGGTCCGACCCCCACCTGCGACCATGACAACCCAACGCTCCACCCTCCTCCTCCTCCTCGTCGCCGTGGCGACGGCCGGGAGCCATCACTGTTTCTGCTGCATGGCCTCCTTGCGGGCGGCGTCCTGCAGCAGCTGCGTGTCCACCTCGTCGGCGGGCAGCTGGACGTAGCGCACCACCGAGCCGCGGATGAAGCAGTTCTTCACTGACAGCTGGGAGGGGCGGAGCCACAAGGAACACGTCAGGCGAGGTCACGGGTTCAACTACGTACCAACGCTGAAACTACACATTTTACAACAGCAAGGATAATACGTCATGCATTTCGTCATGTTTTTCGTTTTACCGAATAATGTGTACGTCGTTTACGTTTTTCTTAAAGCGCAAGTTTACTTTTTACATAAGGTGTACGACTACTAAAGTATGTTTAATTTTTACATGAGGTGTACAGTTAATTTTTGAATAAAATACATTTACTTTTTACATAAAGTGTACAATTACTTTTTACATAAAGTGTACGATTACTTTTTACATATAGTGTATGGTGTTTAAGTTTTACTTGATGCGTACGATTTGCTTAATGCGTACGTTCAAGTTGAAGCGTATGTTGTGTACGTAAGGGATAATGTATAGTTCGGAGGTTGTTATGGAGAAATAAACCCCGACAGGTTGTATGGAACCCCGACGCGAAGCGGAGGGGTTTATTTCTCCATAACAGAAGGGGTTTATTTCTCCATAACAACCGACTTACTATACATTATCCCGCTTATTACACGGCTTGACGAGTGAAATAAATAATAAACAATAGATAATAACCCACAAGGATTCGTCGTGTTAAACATGGATTGGTCGGTAAAGTTTCTATTTAGTATTTATATTGAATTGGACGTTGCCGTTGGGATCAGAGCGCTGTCCCTAGCAACGGTCTGTTATACATGACGACGGTCCGTTATACAGAAATAACAGACCGCAGAACGCAGCGCTGGACCAATCAGAGAGCAGCAGTCAATAGAGCCGTGTAATAAATTACGTTAATGCACGCGTTCTGTTGTCATTCTTGTACTCTTGAGGGAGTTAGGGCTAGTTTAGGGCAGAGGAGATGGTCTCACCATGTGAGGGTACTTCTCTGGATCCGTGACACTGATGTCCGTCAGCTTGATGTTCAGGTACTGCCAAAGGGAAAGGAAACAGGACGACACCATTAGTCAAGAATCATAGTAACGAAGCGATAATCAATGAAAAAAACAATGTTCACTAATCTCCAAACCCACCTGGTCGACGGAGTGGAGGGTCCCACAGATGCTGAGAACACAAGTTGTAGAGAGAAAGTTTGAGAAACAGAACTATAGCTGCCTCCCGACGCCTATACGGGCCGCACGGTCAGGAAGGTCAAAGTGTTCGCTGCTGGTGTTTAGATCTGATTTGTATGACGGTAATGACGGTAATGGCGGATTGTGTGATGGTTATTAACGAGGCTTCACGTGGATCCACGTTGTTTTAGGAGCAAACTTATTGTGTCCAGATAGCACAAAGTTACTCTTTAAATTTGAAAAAATTTGTATTTTGGAAACCAGATAAAACAATATAATTTCACGAACGTCTTAAATAGACCCACAGGAGGACACACTATTAGGACATCGTTAGATGGGACACATGATTAAGACACTTTGAGACATGTCGCCGACCTGAGGTCATTCTTCAGCTCCACCACCACATCCTTCCCCACCAACGACTTGAAGAACGAGTAGAAAAGCTGGGGAAACAAGAGTTTCTTTATTTAGAAAAATCATAGTTTATGACTCAAACGTTAGGCTTCGATATGATGGACCGGGAGAGCAACAACCCGTGGGAGCCCACACGGGCAGCGGAGCCGGGGCGCAGCGGGGCGCACGGCGCAGCGGGGCGCACTGCACCGTGAAACACGTGAGGGCTTCACCGCAACGACAGCCCGGGTCCGAATGAATGAATGAATGAATGAATTAGATAAAAGTTAAAACATGCTTACCATTGTCCCGGCGCCTTTTCAATCGTTTGGTTGCCTGTCGTCTCGGCCTGATGACGTTTAATAAGACGTCATATTTCAGCGGCGGGACATAAGGTGCGTTGGAAGAGGAACTCCACCAGATGGCGCCACACCACCGCTCGGGGTACGTTCCAATGTTTCCGTGGAACGTCCAGAAGTTCTGATATATCTCACGGAAACGTTAAGATTTGATGAAGCTAGAAGTTAGGAGACGAGGACTTTACCTAAAGCACCCTAACACAGCATTACTATTTAGTAACCACAGTATTTTAATCCAAATCTTTTTATGGAAGAAGAGGTAAATGTCTTATTTAAAGATGATCTAGGCATGATTTGACACAGAAAGAAGGAGCCGAAATTAAGAGATTTTGAAACTAGAGAACAAAACAAGACTCCCCCCTCTCTCCTCTCTTCCTTGTTCGATTTCTCCGCCATTAAGAAGTGTTTACATAACATGCACCTGTGATTGACAAGCAAGATGTATTCCCGGAACCAGTCACATCATGATTGGTCAGCTAGCACAGTCAACTGGGCCCTGAGCAGAGTTTCACCGAAAATAATAGATAATAAAAAATAAAATTACACTTAGATAATATGCTTTAAATCTTACCTAAATCATCTTTAAAAGTTTAGAAAAATCGAATGAAAAAAGTTTATTGAAGTTTACACATTTTTATTAAGAGGTAGAATCACTATGTACAATATATTTTGCTTCATTTTTGGGAGGAAAGTTAATTATTTTCTTAAAACATTTGTCTTAATTTCATAAACAAATACGTATTATCAAAGGGAAAAAAAACAACATTCGTATTGTGCTGCGTTTTCAGAACGATCTATTATTAAACATTTAAACATTCCAGCCCAGACACTATCCCAACAGTAACAAACTGTGAACAATCAAATGAAATATTTCTTCGAATTAAAGCGAATAAAACATTTTCACATGAATACACTGTACAAAGAAGTCTTTTCAAGATGGAGGCCGACCACAGGTCCACGTCACGGAGACTGCCCTAATGCACAGGAGCCTCACTCACGTGCACTAAGGGGAGACAGGATGTTACAGATATTATTATCATCATCATCACCATCATAATAGAAAACAAACTAGCAGTAGTAATTGCAGCAGTATACTAGCAGTAGCATTAGCAGTAGCATTAGCAGTAACACTAGCAGGGCCCACTGTTTGTCCCAGCAGGGCTAGTTGGGTCTATAACACAGCATAGTGCGCTACTGCTAGCAGTAGCATTAACAATGTATCTAGCAGTAGCATTAGCAGTAGCAGCAGTAGGCTACTAGCATTAGCAGTAACCTTAGCAGAAGCAGTAGCAGTAGCATTGGCAGTAGTAGGCCTACTAGCAATAGCATTAGAAGTAGCATTAGCAGTAGCGGTAGCATTAGCAGTAGTACTAGCATTAGCAGTAGCCGTAGCATTAGCAGTAGCGGTAGCATTAGCAGTAGCATTAGTGGTAGCAGTAGCGGTAGCACTAGCGGTATCCCTAGCCTTACCTACTGCTTGTTGGTGGGCAGGGACTGGCTGGGTCTGGCGGGGGCCCTGGTGTGCGTGTCGCGGGGCTCCCTGGGCTTGAGGAGAGGCTGGGGCTCCAGGAGGCCGGCCCTCTTGAGGGGCAGCGGGGGGCGGGGCGCCGCGAGCACCACGCCCCCTTCGGACCGCTGCGGCACCACGGGCCTCTTGGACCCGGGGGCCAGGGAGGCCGGCAGCGGGGGGGGCTTGCCCTCGGAGCAGGTGAAGGAGCGGTTCCGGGGCGTGGGCTTGGGGGCCCGGTCGGGGTCGCCGTCCGGGGGCATCCGGGCATCCGCCAACCTGGGGGCGTCCGGGGGCGGGGTCGGGGGGTCCCACCTAGGGAGCTCCTGCTCCCTGCGGGACTGCATTGCCATGGCGGCGTAGAGGGGGTTGTCGAACATCTCCGTTCCGGTCTCGCCCTCGTCGCTGATGAGGTCATCGAAGAGGGACACGAAAAAAAAAACATAACTTACACGTTTTTTCATACTTTAGCATAAGAACACAAAGCTGCTGGGGACATTTGTCCAATTAAAGGGGCCTGTATCACCGCCAGGTGTGAGGTTCATCAAAACGTGCCCTGCGGTGACATCGTACGCGGGCGTGTCCACCCAGACGTGTGACGGATAGCTCCGCCCACCAGGGGGTACAGTCCACAGTCTGGTAGGTCTACCTGTCATACATCCTGATGGACACTCCCCCCGTTTGTGATGCCACTTATGGGCGGGTTGTGAGATGGCATGTAGCGGCCAATCAGCATCGCTGCTGGTGGTTAAATAGGGGCCCTTTGAAACCAGGGGTCCATCTTCAACGAGGGGCCCTTTGAAACGACGAAGAGGGACGAACTCACGGGGTGCTTGGCGCTCGGCTGTTCCCGTGGCGTTTTGGAGAGACGTTGCCGGCCTTGGACGTGTAGCTCCACCCCATGTCCGTGGCGTAGCCGCTCTTGACGCCCACGCCCATGTAGCTCGGGTTGTTTATCTCCAGAGTATGGGGGACGGCAGACCTGGTCACCATGGAGACACCGTCCGGTTAGAGTGACGGCCCGACTGGGCTGATGAATTGTCTCCATATTGAGCAGCCGTTAGCGCAAAAAACCACCCAAGAAGGAATTCCTCACTTGTTTTCGCCGGCCTTACTCTTTCCACTGCCGTGGTCGTCCTTTTCCACTTTAATGAAGTCTGAATAAATGTAAAAAAAATAAAATGTACTTAGTTATCAATCTGTTGAAGGAGGAACATCACAGTAACCAACCAATCAAACAGCAGTAGAGGAGTAATCGACCAATCACGCAACAGCACAGGAGTAAGTCAACCAATCGCACAGCAGTACAGGAATAATCAACCATTGATACAGGACTACAAGGGTAACCATCCGAACAGACTTCAGTTCACGCCTCAACGACCAAACACACAGCAGTACACAACTAATCGCCCAATAATACAGCAGTACAGGACTAATCGCCCAATCAAAGAGCAGAACAGGACCAAGCGACTAATGCCGTGGCGGACTGACCGTAGAGCTTCTCGGTCTGCTTGGACTCGGTGAGGTGCAGCTGGATGATGCCGGTCAGCATGCCGGTACTCTCCCCGCGGTGCGTCAGCGACACTTTGAACCCCGCGTTACAGGCCTCCGCCGCGCGCAGCGCTACGCAGCCCTCGCCTAGCAACGGCAAGAGTAGGAAGTTAGCGAGCTAGCTCAATTAGCTAGCTCAATTAGACTAGCTTAATAGAAACAAACCTACTACAAAGCAAAAAAATAAAAGATGACTAAATATACCAACTAGCCAACTAGTTAGCTCATTAATTGTGTTAATTCTTATAACTGGCACTGTTCAATTATAATGAAGAAGTAGTTGCTTAGTTAGTTTGAAAAAAAAAATATCTTACTAAGTTATATTAGCTCACTAGATTAAAATACCAAACTCGCTAATCAACAAACAAACCTCAACGTAAAGGTAGCTTGCTATTTAGTTCAATAATAAGTCATAGGATGTGTGTCTATAGCACCATGCTCTTTGATTGTATGATGGCTGTCTGGGTGAAGTAAGGCTCTGTCTGTTTGTGAACGCTGTGTGCGTTTACCGTACGACTCGTCACAATCGGTGGACTTCACACAGATGAGGATGTGCTGGTCCAACAGGTACTCCGGGTCGGAGATGATAGGCGTGAGCTACGACAGGAAGAACGGGAATAAATAAAAGTATAAATATTTGACATATATTGCAATGTTAACAGACTATGCTGTGAATCATTTATTTTGTGTCCTGGCTTACCTGCAATTCCCCAAAGCAGACATTGATGGAGCCGTTATCTACGTCGGTGTTCTCTCCTTCTGAAGTCTTCACTATCTCTGCTCAAAGGAGGATTCCCCATCACATTAATGTGCATTTATACCATAAACATGTAAAAAAAAAGGACGTAAAAATGAAAATGAAAAATTGAAATACAGGAGCAGCATCTAAAAAGTATTGAGAAAATAAATAGGCTAGCTAAAGTTTGATA
Source organism: Melanogrammus aeglefinus (assembly GCA_900291075.1). Classification (NCBI taxonomy): domain Eukaryota; kingdom Metazoa; phylum Chordata; class Actinopteri; order Gadiformes; family Gadidae; genus Melanogrammus; species Melanogrammus aeglefinus. The sequence continues at coordinate 245,408 of OLKM01000198.1, forward strand.
AATTATACAAACATGATTATTATTATTATTATTATTATTATTATTATTATCAGTACACAATAAAAATATGAACATTCTATTTCAATTCTTTATCAAAGTTTCTAATGGTGTTGCAACCGCTGCAATAACGTTTCCCTCTGGATAGCTAAAGTAATATATGCTCTTATGGTATACTTTATAGAAAGGGTCCCGTGTGTATATATCCATGGATCTTACTCTCCAGGCAGCTGGAGTGGAACTCGATGAAGAACTTTGTCTTGGATTTAGTGAAGAGTGTGGCGATGCAGTTCATGAACTTAATCCCTCCTTCAGATGCACTTCTGGGATCTGAAGAACAGAGAGCACTTCAAGATTCAAGAGGTTTGTTTTTGTCACATGCATACAAGTATGCAGTGAAATGTAAAGACAACAACGTGTCATTCATCACAGCGCTAAATCCTACACACTGCACCTTTTATATTCTTAACGTTTCTCTGATAACTTTTGATACGTTTATTTTAATAGATAAGGCGGAAGGAGGGCATTGGAATAAAAACGTGCCAGTGGCACGTTTATAGCTCTGTGTTTGATTATAAACCCAGAACTTACTGAGCAGGAAGCACGATACTTGAACAGAAGTGCTGTCTGAATGCGTACCGTGTTTAGAGACAAACTGAGAAGTCACGCCCACTTCAAACGTGGCGAACACCGGAGAATGGTCGCTGGTCATGATGTCAGTCGTGCACCCTGCAATGTGGAAAACACACACACACACACACACACACACACACACACACACACACACACACACACACACACACACACACACACACACACACACACACATACACACACAGACACACACACACACACACACACACACACACACACAAACAACCAAATTAATAAACTTAATCACTCTTACCAACAAATCAACTCAGACACCTGAGATTACCCAGAATGCCTCTGTCCTCACCGTAGGACTGCGAGACCACGTGGACCAGTGGGTAGGACTTCCTCAGGACCCGGTCACACCACGACGGGAGGTTGTACTTGGTCTGCCGGGAGATAATACACCATGGCTTTACTCCATGTATATATCTGACTATCGCTATACTGCTGCTCTTTATGCTGCTCTTTAACCACTGTATAATAATAAACATGCTGTATAACCTAATATAACAACACATCATAGGATATTGCCCAATGTATCTCCGGGACTGAGGCCAGCAGGAGGGGGACGGGGGGGCGCGCCTCAGAGAGCTCACCCCGGTGGCTTTGGCCTTGGTGTACGCGTACTTCTCCCGCGTGTCCCTCTCGAAGCGGTACGTCGGGGGGAACGTGACCTCCTCCTCCTCTGCAGGCGTTAGTCGGGGTAAAACATTTTCACTGAGGGATTAGTACGGTTGTCACGGTGACCGACCGACGTATGGATGCATGCGCGGGTCGGTCCGGACTCACGGAAGTGCAGGAAGACCTTGCCCTCATCCCGTTCCATGTTGAGCTGGTCTTTGCCCAGCAGCTCCTGGTACTGCTGCTGCTTGATCTTAGACACGATGTTCTCCGCTTCCTGGGGGGGGGGGAACACAGTCAACAAGGCTGTTACCTTAGATACACCTGTTACCTGTGGACACCTGTTACCTGTGGACGCCTGTTACCTGTAGACACTTGTTACCTGTACCTTTACCTATCTGTTACCTATATACAGCTATTACCTGTATCTACCTGTTACCTGTAGACACTTGTTACCTGTACCTGTACCTATCTGTTACCTACATACACCTGTTACCTGTATCGACCTGTTACCTGTAGACAATATGTGTATCTAATACCTTTGTATACAGTCAATCCTTTACATAATGTATATTATTTACTTCATGATAATTTAACCCAAAGAGAGTAAAGTGTCAATCATCGATTTAATAGATAATACTTCTGATCGGTTCACCAAACTCACTACATGTCAGTTTCATAGGTCATGATCGGTTATCTTCTTCTTTGGTGTCCTGAGTCAGTCTGGGTCTCCGGTGGGTCACTCCCGGTCGGAGGCCCTCGGCTGGGTTTTGCAGTCAATGTACGTCGTACCACCGACGCACAACAGAGTCAACCTGACCTTTAACACATTCCCCTAATAGCTCATAATGAGGATGTGGTATGTCACCTTGGTCACAGCACTTCCAGCTCTGTGTTTCGCTTTCCCAGCTGCAGCGACAGACTCACCGTTGAGGGCAGGTCGATGCGGTAGTTCAGATCGCCCAGCCAGAAGAGGTGTGTGAACCGGTGAGTGATATCAAAGGGGTTCAGTTTCTTATCCCCCGAATTCAGGATGCTCAGAATATTGATGTAGTTCTGATTTCGTCTGCATAGAGTGCAGAGAAGAGTGTGAGAAAGTGTTCACTGGAAATACAGTTAGGGATTTCAGAAGTTATTTTATATTTTATTATAAACATTACATTACTTTATATTAGATTACATACTATATTTAGATTTATAATAT
>OLKM01000198.1:260383-340383 GCA_900291075.1 Melanogrammus aeglefinus
CGCAGAGAGCTGAGCGCAGAGAGCTGAGCGCACACAGCTGAGCGCACACAGCTGAGCGCACAGAGCTGAGCGCACAGAGCTGAGCGCACAGAGCTGAGCGCAGAGAGCTGAGCGCCCACGTTGTCGTGGTTCTCACCCTCGATTCCTTTACGCAGAGGTCCTTTCCCTGCAGCTCAGAGGAAGTGGCAGAGAGAGGAGGCTGTTCTATTTACAGAAACCGACCGAAATAATGAGAAACATTTGCATTGTTGACCCAAACAATAGCGACACATTTTAAGAGACCACAGTTCTTTTATTGGTACAAGAGAGATATTTATGAAATATGTATCACAAGAGATATTGGTTAGAATTTGTACCACAAAATACAGCTGTTTCCCTGGCAGTTACTCAGCAATAATTAGTACAGTTCAAAAGTACGACTTCAAGTAACCGTAAAATGGACGATTAATATTTCCATTTAGCAAAGTTTTAAGCGTTGTAATATAGAAAACTTTGGCTTGATTTTAATTTGGTGGAACCTTTTATGGTGGTAGGATATTGAAATGATGTAATTCAAGGTCAGCGATATGAAACTTGAATGACTTGAGACATTTGTAGACTTATATTTACATCGAAGCTGAACCTGGATAGATTAGTTATTGAAGTTTCACACACCGCTGGGGAAGAAAGGAGAGGATTTGATCAAAGGTGTGTTAATGTTGCACCAGCAAGGTGTCAGTTTCAAAATTATTCAGAATAATGACATTACACTGATATGACTCATCTCACCCAGTGTGTGTGTGTGTGTGTGTGTGTGTGTGTGTGTGTGTGTGTGTGTGTGTGTGTGTGTGTGTGTGTGTGTGTGTGTGTGTGTGTGTGTGTTTAATTGTACAGAGTAATAAGTAGGAATATTGGGAGTAAATAAGTACAAAAAATAAAAATAAGAATTAAACTGTCGGCTTATATGTACACTCTAATTACATCTCCAGTCGTTTATCTTTTGGTTTGTTGTTAATAATAAATCAACAATTAATATCAACATCGATATAATCAATAAGTGCTAGTGGTCACCACTGAGCTGAAACATTTCCAGTATAAAAAAAAACTACAAATACACATCATGAGCCAATCAATAGTTTCTAAATTAGCCATTGTAACCAATTTAGCCCGTCGTCTACGACGCACACAAGACGCCGACGTAACGATACAGTGCAGCGTAGCGCGCCCAAGAGATCACCCCTCTATGTACCACGGTTTGATAGAAAAAACGCCAAAGTTTATAAAGAAATTAAAAAGGTGTACAAAGAGTTCGAAACAAGTTTCATAAACTCTGTTTCGGAACTCAGAAGTCGTGAAGCACACAAGGAGTTCTCAACGCCCCTCAAACACTCCGAAGTGTCCTCAGGAGGGAACCCGTTCAGAACTCGGACTTGGCGCTGAGCGAGCTCTCGTGCGTCCCCTTCAGCTCGCCGCTGGTCGCGGCGGAGACGCCCGCCTCCTGGCGGCAGAACATCCGTCGCACCGTCCCGCGGAACTTCTCCGCGCCAAACAGGTACACCAGGGGGTCCAGGGCAGCGTTCAGGCAGGTGAGCGAGGACGTGAGGCGGTTGGCCAGGCTCAGCGAGCGGCGCGCGCCGCAGCCCACGTCCGGGTGGGCGTAGCCCAGGATGAAGGTGGCACGGCTGAGGTGGTACGGCAGGAAGCACAGCACGTAGATCAGCATCACCACGCCGATGGTGCGCAGGGCCTTGGTCTTCAGGGCCGGGTCCAGCCGCGAGCCGCGCCGCAGCGAGCGGACGATCAGCAGGTAGCAGGCCAGCGTGAACACAAAGGGTGGCGTGAAGGCCACGGCCAGCGACACCAGCGCCCGGCGAGACGCCTGCTCCCGGTACAGCTGCCGGCACACGGTGACGCCGTCCACCTCGGCCGTCTGCCGCGACAGCAGCAGCGGCGCCATGCTGACCGTGACCATCGCCCACAGCAGCAGGCTGGCGATGTGAGCGGAGCGGGCGCGCCGGGCCTTCAGCGAGCGCACGGCGTGCACCACGGCCAGGTAGCGGTCGCCCGCCACGCACGCCAGGAAGTACAGGCTGGCGTACATGTTGACGTAGAACAGGAAGCCCGCCACGCGGCACGGCACCTCGCCGAAGGGCCAGTGGCCGCCCGTCAGGTGGTAGGCGGCGCGCAGCGGCAGGATGAAGACGTAGCAGAGGTCGGCCACCGCCAGGTGCAGCATGAAGACGTTGGCCGGGGAGGCGGCGCCGCGCTGGTGGGAGAAGATCCAGAGCGCCAGAGCGTTGCCGTTCAGCGCAAGGAAGAACACCAGGATGTAGAAGACGCCAAACAGCGTGTTCTCCAGCGTGGCGTCCGCCCCCACGCAGACCTCTGATTGGTTGCTCGGCAGGAAGGGGACCGACAGGGTGGCGGTGGAGTCCATGGTCGCCGCTGAGGAAACCAAAGGACGAAAGCTTGGTCAGTACGTACAGTAGCCATGGTCATCATTGGTCATCAAGACCGTTGGCCGCATGTGGTTCAGGAGGAGGAGGGGGTCGGCCGGTAACCGGGAGGTTGCTAGTTCGATCCCCGGCTCCCTTAGATGAGTGTCGGGGTTTCCCTGAGCGAGACGCTTCACCCTGACTGCTCCCGACGAGCCGGCTGTCGCCCTGAGGAGCCGACATCACCGTCGGGGTGTGAATGTGAGTTTGAATGTTTGGCAATATTGTAACGCGCTTTGAGCGGCCACTGGGTCGAAAATACAGGAGCTATATCAATTCAGTCATTTACCATTTGCCGTCTGACCCATAGGGGGGGGATCGGGGGATCAGATCGGACGGGGAGTAGTGGGGGTTAGGGGGTGTGCTGCTCAAGGGGTTTGGCAGGGAGTCAAACCCGCACTGCTCCACTACCCTGATCCTCTTTAGTGTAAATATGAAGCAGGCCAACGGTATGTGGCCCTCTGATGGCCCCGCCCCCTTAACCACGCTGCTGCTGGTAACACTGAGTCCTATTGTTAGGATTTCCCTCCATTTTATGCATGACTCTCTTTCTCACACTGGGGGGGTGTGGGGGGTGAGGGGGGGGAGACCGAGCTGTGGGATTGTGTTCCAAGGGCGTTTCTCAACCAGACCCCCACTCTCCCTCTCCTCCTCTCTCCCTCTCCTCCTCTCTCCCTCTCCTCCTCAGCCTTCTCTCTCTCCTCCGGTCTTCCTCCCCATCACCACTGCTCGTCTCCTCCTTTCTCCTCTCGTCTTCGCCTCTTTCCTAATTCTCCTCCTCGCTCTCATCTTTTTCCTCCTTATGTTTCCCCATCTCTCTCCTCCTCTGCAACTCCCCGCGTTTCCTCTCTCTGCTTCTGGTTCTCCTCATCTCACCTCCTCCTCTCCCTCTAGAAAATACTCCTCTCTCCTCCATCCTGCCCCCTCCCCCCCAGAACAGACTCCACTCTCATCCTCTCCTCTCTTCACCTCGCTCCTCCCTCCCCATCTCTCCTTTCCTCCCTCTCCTCCTCCCCTTCCCTCTGTCTCCTCCTCTCCTTTCCTCCCTACATCTCTCACCTCCCCTCTCTCTCCTCCTCTCCTTTCCTCCCTCTCTCCTCCTCTTCTTTCCTCCCTCTCTCTCACCTCCCCTCCCTCTCTCCTCCCTTCTCTCTCCTCCCCTCCTTTCCTCCCTCTCCCTCCCTCCCTTCTCTCACCTCTCCTCCCTCTCTCTCTCCCCTCCCCTCCCCCCTGCCCCTGCCCCTCTAGGGATCCCAGACAGGGTGCAGACTTCTTCAATGGGAACGACCCGAGCCAGTGTTCCCTGGGGCTTAATCCCGGAGCGGTATCCGCTCAGAACACACACACATCCCTCTGATAGGCAGCCCAGCGGAGCCGCTCACACAGGGCTGCTCTCCGCAGGGACAAAGACCAAAGGCAATCCGCCCCAATGAGTCAGTTCACAGATCTGGACCTAAAGCGTCCGATTGTGGTCCGGTCAGAAGCAGCTGCAGGGGCCGGCATGATGCTGTGGGAGGGGGGTTACCCGGGAACGGCATTGTGGGTAGTGGTGGTTAATTAGATGTAGTCAAAGTTCATGTTCTGTGAGACATTAAATCCTCATGATCAGATTAACTTTCTATATAATACTCAGTAACCAGTTGATGCCTAATTTGTCAAACTCAGTTGCCAAATGTTTGAACAACTGATGACTCCTTGCTCCTCTTGTTATACTAACTAAAAGTAAAAAAAAAATAACCAGTATTTTTCCTCCTTAAATACTTACTTTGCATCAACGTATTCTAGACAACACCACAATTTGAGGTAGAAAGAAAACCTTAGACTGGAAAAACCTTTCCATCACAAACAAACATTTTGAGTTAATCTTTAAAACCTTCTTTTTCCTCCCAAACTTTTTTAAAAGCAGTTAAAACTCACCTAAGGACGGCTCTTGAGCTGGTGGGAGCCCTCGACGCGGGACAGCGGGAGAGGCGTCTGTTGTTGTTGACGCTGCGCGGTGAATTAATCCCTCGCTCGGCGGCCGGACGGAGAGCTGGAGTCTGGGACCGCGGCGCTGCAGACTCTCAGGCAGGAATGCGCTCCTTCTGAGCGCTCAAGATGTTCTGCCTCGGAGAACTGTAGCTCTTTTTGTTCCCCGACAAATTTGATAACAGAAAGAGAGCCCCAATGAGAGCCCGTCGCTTGACCCCTGAACCCCCTCCTCACAGGACCACTTGTTGAGCGCCCAACAATAGAGCGAGTCAGAACAGGCTCAGCGTCTCGGCGGCAGGAAGATAGAGTGGAAATTCTGGGTCGCATTCAGCCGCCGCGTATGTCTCCATGGCAACCGAGGGGAGGAGGGGAGGAGGGGGTTCACTGCGAATGCCTTTAGCATGAAACAGCCCCCCCCCCCCCCCCCCCAGCGTCAGACAGGCCAGGGAGTGTCACTAATAGAGCGGTTTATGGCTCCGCTCCGAGCGATGATCCTTTGTAGACCGGAGCCTCCGTTACGGGGCCCGCCATGGCCCCCCCACCGGGAGCCCAGCGGAGGACAGGATAGGGAGGAGGAGGAGGAGGGGGGGGAGGGGCCCTCACCTCCTTGGGCCCCAGAGGAGAGCAGGAGAGAGGAGGAGGAGGAGGAGGAGGTGCAGGGAGGAGGAGGAGGGGGGGACAGAGGCCCTTGTGGGGCCCTCACCCCCCGGGGCGACCCTCTAACGGAATGCCCAGAATAATCAGCCACACGGCCCCGAGACAGATGTGGCGAGTGGCCCCCGCCGGCCCGGGGGCCCCATCATATTTCTTTCATAGTCGGGGGCCCACAGCTGTGTCTGGGGGACACTCCGGGCCTTTCTCTGTCCCCCACCACAACATGAAGACGCTGCGGTCGTGTTGTTGAGGAGGCGAGTGAATGGGGAGCCTATGTGGTCAGAGGCTCAGACCATCACCACCAGTGTTACCCCGAGGACCCCCCCCCCCCTCCGTTATCTCTTTCTCTTTCTTCGGTCACAACTCTGTTGCTGACTTGTGCCCTTGGGCCAGGGCACTGCAGCCCGGAGAAGCCGTGGGGTTGTCATAAAGACGAGCAGACACTTTGATGGACTTCCCGCAGCGGACGGACAGAGACAGACGTCACACAGGACACACAGACACAGCCTTCTCTCTGGGAACATGGATTTTATTGGTGAATTTCAGCCACAAAGATGATTACCAGACAATAGATCTGTTTTCTTGTGCAAGCGTCAAAATAATAAACTTAAAATTTAACAAAAAATAAAGTTTAACATGAAAAGTCAAAATGTCTTATAAGATTTAATTCCTTGTAAAAGGCGCCCCTTGTTTAAAGACAACATCCATTAAAAACATCACTTTATTAATATCACCATGAACATCTTTCATCCTTTTTTTAAATTAGTTTCATTTAAAAGTAAAACAATTGAACTTAAAGAAGACGAATCCTAATCTCGGTGTGTGTCTCATTTCAAAGTGTCCACCTTCAGCTCAGACATGGACTGACGGTCGCGCTCGCTGATTGGCTACGGAATCAGGAAGTGAACTCGGGGTTCACATGTTGAAGCGCTGCTGTCTCTGGCCCGCCTTCTGCTCCCTCAGATACATGTTGACGTAGGAGCCGATGAGGTCGTCCATCTTGTAGCCCTGTCATGAGAGCACAACAGACCGGAGGGTGGGTCAGTGACCGGGGCGTCCAGGTCGGAGGTCTCACAGCAAACGTCTGTCCTCATGTCAGTGGAAACCTGAACTCCTCAGCACTTACCTGGAATTCACACCTCCCCCCCCCCAGACGGACCGGACCCCCGCAAGAGGAATGACTCACAGTACCCACAAGTTACTTTCAGAAGAGTTACTCTCCAGTGTACAAACAAATCTGAAGCCTCCCACTGGTTTTCTGGTCTATGCTTTAATGCGTGGTCGTTGTTAGTTGTCGTTAATATGAGTAGCTGGTATAAAAAGTAAAAGAGGGCACGTCTGTCCTGACTCTAAACGGACAGACGTACGGAATTAACGACTTCAAGTGAACAGAATGAAACAGAAATGCTTCCTTCTCAGAGCACTTTGACGGAACCTTAAACAGACGGACACCTCACACCTCCTCAAACATCCGCCGGGACGGATATTAACCAGAAACAGAAACGAGAGCCAGGAAGCACCGTAACAAAGTACCCTGGGCTCAGTGTGAGGACGGTGAACAGGAACACCGTCTTCCTCAACACCTTAACAGATTCTAAACACATCTACGGTTCAGTTCCCCACATTCCCAGTCTGGGAACAACGAGGTCTCACCTGTTCTACCTGAACCCCAGCCCTCTATCTGGAGGAGCTGGGGGCCCGGTATGAGGACCAGAGGGGGGACAGGGAGCGGTATGAGGACCAGAGGGGGGACAGGGAGTGGTATGAGGACCAGAGGGGGGACAGGGAGCGGTATGAGGACCAGAGGGGGACAGGGAGTGGTATGAGGACAGAGAGGGGGACAGGGAGCGGTAATGAGGACCAGAGGGGGGACAGGGAGCGGTATGAGGACCAGAGGGGGGACAGGGAGCGGTATGAGGACCAGAGGGGGGACAGGGAGCGGTATGAGGACCAGAGGGGGGACAGGGAGCGGTATGAGGACCAGAGGGGGGACAGGGAGTGGTATGAGGACCAGAGGGGGGCAGGGAGTGGTATGAGGACCAGAGGGGGGACAGGGAGCGGTATGAGGACCAGAGGGGGGACAGGGAGGCGGTTTGAGGACCGGAGGGGGGGCTCACCAGGGAGGTCTCACAGAGGAACTTGCTGCCCTGGACCAGGCTGCCCAGCGTCATGTGGAAGTAGGTGCTGCCGCTGCACCAGCTAGCGATGCGGTTGAAGGCGTGCGTGGCCAGGACCTCCTGAATCCACAACACACACACACACAGGTTAACACACCTTACCACACACACACACACACACGGGCCAGGACCTCCTGAATCCACAACACACACACACACACACAGGTTAACACACCTTACCACACACACACACGGGCCAGGACCTCCTGCACCCACAGCACACACACACAGGTTGGAGTTGTGCGTTTTCATATTATTGTTATTATTAACCTTATTATTAAGTGTTTTAACCAGGTATGCTTTTATTAAATATATAAAGGGTCTAACGTCAAACTCCGTCCCTCCCTCTTGAATGTACAGAATAGTTTGTTATTTTAGGAATAGCCTTTCCTCCTCATGTAATAACTTTCTTTTTCAATTTCCCAGGGGGATGAACAAGGTCCACCCTCCCTTCTCATTGGACGAAGACCTGCGGTCATGGGGTACTCTTATTGTGGCGGTCCGCACCTTGGTCTTGGGGTGGATGATGGCCACGCCCGTCTTGCTGATGGCGATCCTCACGATGTCGGGGAAGGTCCTGTCCGACGTTTGCTGGAAACAAACCAAAACACATTCCTGTGAGTCTCCGAGTCTCCGCGCTTTCATTTTGGCGCAGGGCTCAGAACCAGCAGGAGCCGAGAGATGAAGGGAGCGGGAGGTCAGCGGAGCTACAACAGCAGCCCCACGCGGCTCCACACTAGGAAGACATTAACTCATGTCAACAGCGGGCCCCTAACCAAACACCGAGGCCTCCTCATCCCCACTCCCCCGGCGCCCATCACCGCTAGAGTAGGGGTGCCCCCACCCCAGGGCGCTGACCCCGGAGGCCCTGCATTGGTCCCGTGATCGTCCCCTGCTCTCTGATTGGATGGTTTCACCCCTTACGGCTCGCTCCCATGTGGGATTAAAAGCGCTTGACATAGTGTGTGTGTCCGTGTTTGTGCGCACGTGTCCGTGTGTGTGTCTGTCCACATGTATTCAAGTGTGTGTGCACACTTGACTGTCTGTCTGTCTGAGAGTGTAGTACTGGTGGTTAAGGTGTGATACACCCACACACGTCCACCCCGCCGCATTCAGAGGACACACTGCAGTGCTCGCTGCTCCCAGCTCCAGCGATGTGATTCTGGGTACCTTGACGTCAAAGAAGGCAGCGCCGAACGTCTGCCAGCGGTAGACGGCCTTCAGGAACTCCAGCATGGCCTCCTCAGCCGTCATCTCCGCCTGCTTGCTGTAGGCAGCGGAGATGGTCTGGAAACACACACACACACACACACACGCATTCACACACACACACACACACACACACACACACACACACACGCACACACTACAGACACACACACACACACACGCACCACACACACACACACACACACACAACACACACACACACACACACACACACACACACACACACACACACACACACACACACACACACACACACACACACACACACACACACACACACACACACACACACACACACACACACACACACACACACACACACACACACACACACACACTGCGTTTAACAACTCTTCTCCATGACCGAGACACAATGCCCTGGTTTCATGGTGCAGATTGAAATGCTATTAATAAGATAAAGAAATGCATTAGCCCCACCCCCTCTGGAACCCGGGAGACAGCGCTCCCTTTGATTCGCTCCCTGGGCTACAGGAAGACACCGTATGTAAATGATGGATACCCACTGCACGTCAAACCGGTGACGTACAGGAAGCGTGGGTCAGGTGAAAGTTTCACAAACGTCACCACAGATGCACACATTAGCTGTCGTTTAGACATGGGGAACCAGTGAAATGGACACACACCCCCCACACACACACACACACACAGTGCAGTCAGTACTGAGAGAGAGACTTTCCCCGCTCGCCCGAACACAGAGGAACCCTGCTGCTGGTTGTTTGGAGAGAGAGAGAGAGAGAGAGAGAGAGAGAGAGAGAGAGAGAGAGAGAGAGAGAGAGAGAGGAGAGAGAGAGAGAGAGAGGAGGAGAGAGAGAGAGAGAGAGAGAGAGAGAGAGAGAGAGAGAGAGAGAGAGAGAGAGAGAGAGACGACTGAGAGACAACGGGAGAGAGAGACAGACAGACAGACAGACAGACACACAGAGAGAGACAGACAGAGAGAGACAGACAGAGGGTACCTTCTTCCACTCGTTCTCCGAGAAGGCCTTGATCTGGTCGGCGGGCAGGATCTCCTTCAGCAGCTTGGGGAGGACGGCCAGCTGCTTGGAGTCTCCTCCCGTCTTGATCCTGAAGAGCAGCGCTGCGATGTGGACCATCTCCTCCTTGGTGACCACGTGGTACCCCCGAATGTACTTGGGCAGCTCCTGGAGACCCCCCACACATGAGCTGCCACTCTCAGACCCGGTCCCCCTTGACCCCATGAGGCAACAAGACGCGTAACCCTGACTGCTCCTGACGGGCTGGTTGTCGCCTGGCATGGTTGACTCGGCCGTCGGTGTGTCGATGTGTGTATTAACTGATGTCAGTCACTTTGGATAAACCGTCTGCTAAATGCCCTAAATGTAATTGTACCGTGTACGGACTGAGAGCCTTAATGCGTATCTGAAGAGACACTTCTTTAATAGTTTAGCGTGTTGTAGCATGTTTTTGCATGTTCTAGGTTGTAGCATGTTTTAGCTTGTTGTAGCGTGTTTAAGCTGACAATAGCTTGTTTTAACTTGTCGTAGCATGTTTTGGCATGTTTCTTCTTCAGTTAGCATGTTTGAGTGCAATGCAGTATGCGTTAGCATGCATAGCATGTTTTAGCATACTTAAGCCCTTTAGCTTGTTGTAGCACGTTGTAGCTTGTTGTAGCACGTTGTAGCACGTTGCAGCACGTTGCAGCACGTTGTAGCTTGTTGTAGCACGTTGTAGCACGTTGTAGCTTGTTGTAGCACGTTGTAGCGCGTTGCAGCACGTTGTAGCACGTTGTAGCACGTTGTAGCGTGGCGTTTGGTCGTACCTGAGGGTAGTGGAAGATGAGGTCGGCCTCAAGGTCACGACCCGGGATCACGTTGTACCACAGCTTCCTCATGAAGAACACCATGTAGGAGACGGTCACCGGACCCCCAACTACACACACACACACACACATATATCAATACACACACACACACATATATACACACAAATATTTTAAAAATACACACGCATGCAGACACATATAAATATACACGCACACAAATATATACATCACGCACACATGCAGTTGACACCAACAAAAAAGCTCACACCTGCATGCAAACATCACACACAATAATAATGGATGCAAGCGCACACACACAATCAGGTACTCTCAGTCACACACATTGGAGAACCAATGAAATGTACACACACACACATACACACACTCACTTGGGACATTCACACACACACACACACACACACACACACACACACACACACACACACACACACACACACACACACACACACACACACACACACACACACACACACACACACACACACACAGGGTTGACTCTGCGGGGGGTCAGGGGTCGCGGTCCGTTACCCTCGTTCACACGCTTGGTGTTCTTGCTCCAGTCCGTGATCTGCCTCAGGCTGTCGAAGAAGTAGTCCGCCTCGTTCAGACTGAGGACCTGAAGGAGGTCCCCACAGAGCACACATTGTTACCCACCTCGTAAACACACACACACAATGAGATACTTTCAGTCACACACACACACTGACACATATAAATACAAACACACACACACACACACAGTGCCCTGGGGGGGCGATGGGAGACTGATGAAGACTATGAGCACCGTGTCGGGGGTCTTGACGAAGACGCTGAAGCCGTCGGCAGAGATGAGGCCCAGCTTCTCGGAGATGCTCTGGACCAGGTCCCGGACCCGGGTGCTGGTCGCCACCTCCATGACCTGGGCAGGGGTCAAAGGGCCAGCGGTCAGGAAACACAGGAAGGTCAGTCGACTATCATTCTCCTAAAAGCAGCCCAACGATGGAGAACGTGGCCCCACTGAGCCAGGTGACACACGAGTTACTGCAGGGGTTAAGTTAGCAATAACCGTGGGCTAATAATGTGTCGTTGACCACATCAGACCCTCCACTCATTCACCCTCTCATTTGGCACAGCATTGGCTCACAAGTTGTAGCACATATTTAGCTCACTGCTTGAGTGATTCTATTTTAGATTAGCAAGTAAAATTTGGGATTTCTGTGTTTCTTTCACTGGTGTTGGATTAAACAATATCTCACATGTGTGATGTCTCAGATGTTCTCTGTCCATAGAGCTCAGTATATTGCATCTAGGCCTGCATCACTGTATTCTCAGGTCTTAAGTGGTCGGAGGCTGCAGTACCCGTGGTTAACCAGAGGGGTTGATGTTGCTGCAGTCTGATATTAGCCCTAGGGCCACCTTTAACAGGCTGTCCTTTAACAGGCTGCTCTTTAACAGGCTGCCCTTTAACAGGCTGCCCTTTAACAGGCTGCTCTCCGGCCACTCACATCCTCGGTGTCGTTGGGGAAGTGGATCTTGTGGAAGATCTGAATGCTGTTCTGCTGGATGGCATCCACCTCCACTTTGTGGGGGGGTAGCTTCCTGGGATCCGTCCTACGGACAAACAAAAGACCAGGCCCTCAGTTTTATAGTTCCTCAGCTGTTTCAATTACATTTAGGGCGTTTATCCAAAGCGACTGACATCAGATAATACACACATTGACACACACGACGGCAGAGTCCACCATGCAGGGCGACAGCCAGCTCGTCAGGAGCAGTCAGGGTTAAGTGTCTCGCTCAGGGACACATCAACACTCACACACAAGTTTCCATTGAACAATGCAGCTAGGGTAACCGACACCCCACAACCACAATGATAGTCGCACACCTATGTACTTGACATCTTTATATTGTACAGATGAAATGTCTTAACTGAATTCTCCTTGTATTATGCTCCTAATTTCATTTCATCCTGCAGAGTTGTATTTTTGTATTTCTTTATCTTAAATCAATAACAAATTCCCAGCATTTGCAGACTTTGACGGCAATGAAAGGCATTCCTATCCAGATTCTGACAGCTTGTTGAGGTGGTAGTGGCGTTAGCTTTGCAGTACCACAGGTGACCTGAGGGAGACCTGTTGTGGAGGCACTGCAGTACCACAGGTGAACTGAGGGGGAGCTGTTGTGGAGGCGCTGCAGTACCACAGGTTACCTGTGGGGGAGCCAATGTTGTGGAGGATCTGCAGTACCGAGGTTTGACCTAAGGGGGAGCTGTTGTGGAGGTACTGCAGTACCACAGGTGACCTGAGGGGGAGCTGTTGTGAAGTCACTGCATTACCACAGGTTACCTGCGGAGGCGCTGGTACTGAGGTTACCTGCGGGAGCTCTGCAGCCTCTTCAGACAGTCGACGGCCAGCGGCTGGCGCTCGCGGGACTCCAGGAAGCGCTGGGCGTGTTTGGAGAGCTGAGGGCCGGGGGGGAACAGGCCGCAGCACAGCCACATCAGCTGCCAGCCCTGCTCCAGGCTGAACCTGGGTCACAACACACAGGGGGAGGGTCATCCCACCAACGGTGAGCCACACCCCACAGTCCCTGACCCAACCCTATCCCCAGAGATCAGGACATGGTACCCCTGCTCATTCCTGTACCCCAAAACCTTCCCTTAGCTGCTAGCAAAACAAATCACCTAACAGCGTAAAATTGTAATATAAAATCTAATTCTAATTTAAAAACTTCATGTTATTTATTCTAAGTGGGTAGGATGGGGTAACAGTGAGTAGGACGGGGTAACAGTGAGTAGGACGGGGTAACAGTGAGTAGGACGGGGTAACAGTGAGTAGGACGGGGTAACAGTGAGTAGGACGGGGTAACAGTGAGTAGGACGGGGTAACAGTGAGTAGGCCGGGGTAACAGTGAGTAGGACGGGGTAACAGTGAGTAGGATGGGGTAACAGTGAGTAGGACGGGGTAACAGTGAGTATGACGGGGTAACAGTATGAAGTACAGGGTATCTACCGGTTGTTGTTGCTGGTCATCTGCTTCATGATCTGGCAGTAGATCTCGTCTCGGAGCGCTTCGTTCTCGGTGGCCGCCGCCCGAAGATCTGGTCGGTGAGCTCCAGGGCGCTCTGGCTCTGCTTGGTGGGGTAGTCGCCCATGTACTTGAGGACGGGTGAGCAGCAGTCAAGGGGTCACAACAGTAAAGAGGATGATGATGGTAATGATGACGATGATGGTACTACTACTGTGAGCAACAGCTGTCAGGGCCTACAATCACTGCTGAGAGTTATCCTAGAGACATACGTTTGTTTGTACTGCCCGAGTATCAGCCTTGAACCTGCATATCACACATGCTACATGTCATACACATGTCCACAGTCAGGTAGGGGTCAGGGGTCAACTTGCTCTAGGATGCATACAGGTAGACTTTAGACTTGGGGGATCGGACCCAGGACCTCCGGGCTGAGGTTAAGAGACAATAAGACGGAACCCATTCCCAAGCGCTGGGGGAGAGGTGTGGCCGGCACGGGGAGGATATCGGTGAAGGCCAGGCAGGCCTTGGTGCTGAGGTCCGCGTTGTTGGCCAGCTTGCGAAGGAGGGGCAGCCTCAGAGGCTCCCGGGAGTGGACCCACAGGCGCTCCGGGCCCGCGTTCTTAGACATCACCTGGCGGTTGACGTCCTTGGTGGGCTGCCTGGAGAGGAGGGAGTGGCAGACAGACAGTCACACAGGTCAGTCAGTCAGTCAGACACACAGCGAGTCCAGAGAGGTTTCAGGGACGGACTGCAATGTCAGACTGATGCTCAGACACACAGACGGGACACCTGACATACAGACGGACAGACTGCAACGGCATGCAGACACACAGTCGGAAAGACAGCAGACACGCAGTGAGACATGGAGTGGCAAACAGTCAGACACGCATTGAGTCCAGAGAGGGAAACAGGTGGTCAGACAGACACACACACACAGGGAGCCCAGAGTGACAGACAGTAAGACAGACACGCATTGAGTCCAGAGAGGGATACAGGCGGTCAGACAGACACACACACACAGGGAGCCCAGAGTGACAGACAGGCAGACAAACAGGCGGTCAGACAGGCAGACCTGAAGTACTCGATGGAGAACTCCTTCAGGGAGGTGAGGGTGACCTTCTCTGTGGTGCCTGTCTGCTGGATCGCACTCTTCCTCTGGTCTGGAGACAGGTTCAGCAGGTTCTGCAAAGCACACACACCATCATCATCATCCTCATCTCATAGTCATCATCTTCATCAGCATCAACATCATCACCACAACACACACACATCCAAACTGCTCTTTATCACCACTAACAAACAGACATTTAAAAGGTTCTTCATCCTCGTACCCCCCAATAGCATCATCACAACCTAGACCACATTTAGGGTACATGTTTTATGGTACGGCTCATGGTTAGACTTATGAAACTATTCATCACATCTATGGTGTGCTATGTGACCTAAATGAATAGTTATGGTCTTAGAGATAGTTAGAGGATAGTAGATCTATAACATTCATGGTATTAGCAGTAGTCATTATAGTTATTCATGTGATAAACATAGATGTTGGTAGGTAGATGGTTCTGGTAGGGCAGGTAGAGGTGTGGTTCTGTAATAGTTCTGGTATTGGCGGTAGGTAGATGGTTCTGGTATTAGCGGTAGGTAGATGGTTCTGGTATTAGCGGTAGGTAGATGGTTCTGGTATTAGCGGTAGGTAGATGGTTCTGTAATAGTTCTGGTATTAGCGGTAGGTAGATGGTTCTGTAATAGTTCTGGTATTAGCGGTAGGTAGATGGTTCTGTAATAGTTCTGGTATTGGCGGTAGGTAGATGGTTCTGTAATAGTTCTGGTATTAGTGGTAGGTAGATGGTTCTGTAATAGTTCTGGTATTGGCGGTAGGTAGATGGTTCTGTAATAGTTCTGGTATTGGCGGTAGGTAGATGGTTCTGTAATAGTTATGGTATTGGCGGTAGGTAGATGGTTCTGTAATAGTTATGTATTGGTAGGTAGATGGTTCTGTAATAGTTCTGGTATTAGCGGTAGGTAGATGGTTCTGTAATAGTTCTGGTATTGGCGGTAGGTAGATGGTTCTGTAATAGTTATGGTATTAGCGGTAGGTAGATGGTTCTGTAATAGTTATAGTATTGGCGGTAGGGTAGGGTGTGGTACCATGACTTGGTTGGTGGGCTTGCTGAGAGTGGGCAGGACGAGGATGGCCTCTGCGGGCACGGCGCCGCTCTTGCCCGTGCGGTCGTTGCGGGCCTTCACCCAGCCGCGCTCCAGGGCGAACTCCTTGTCCTTCAGCAGCTCCAGGAGCTCGCCCTTCTTGAAGCTCAGCAGCGTCGCGTCGTCTGCAGACAGCGGGAACCACACCGGTTTACTCAGATCGATCCCAAGGCTGTCTAAACTGGTGTAAACTAAACTGGTTTAAAATAAATGAGTCTAAGATAAACTGGAATAAACAGAAATTAAATAAACACACAAATAAACTGGTACGAACAAATGTGGCATAAAGTAAACTAAACTGGATTAAATAAACCCCTGTTTATAGGAACATAATCTAAACTACCATAAACTAAAGAGGTGTAAACTAAGACGATGTGCACAAACTGTTTTAAACTAAACTCATATTAGAAACTAAAGTGGTGTAAACCAAAGTCCTTTTATAAACTAAACTGGTTTAAACTAAACTGGTGTAAACCAAAGTCGTATTCTAAACTAAACTGGTGTACACCGTCCTAATGAACTGAACCGTTTTAAACTACAGAGGTGTTAATCTAACTTGTATCATAACTAAACTAGTTTAAAGTAAACTGGTGTAAACCAAAGTGGTATCATAACTAAACTGGTTTAAACTCCCGAGGCGTAAACGCAGCAGCAGCAGCAGCAGGGGTTCCTACCGGGGCTGCTGGCGTCCTTCAGGGTGACGGCGTACTGGGAGCGCTCCCGCAGCCCGGCCAGGAACACCAGCACCAGGGCGGCCAGGTCCTCCGTCATCGCCCCGCTCAGCGTGAAGTCCCCGCGCAGCGTCAGCAGGCACACCGACTGGGCCGACGACTTAGAGTCCCTGTTTAGGACACAGGAGGGGTCAGAGGTCATGAGGTCACAGGTCAGCAGGCACACCGACTGGGCCGACGACTTAAGAGTCCCTGTTTAGGACACAGGAGGGGTCAGAGGTCATGAGGTCACAGGTCAGCAGGCACACCGACTGGGCCGACGACTTAAGAGTCCCTGTTTAGGACACAGGAGGGGTCAGAGGTCATGAGGTCACAGGTCAGCAGGCACACCGACTGGGCCGACGACTTAAGAGTCCCTGTTTAGGACACAGGAGGGGTCAGAGGTCATGAGGTCATGAGGTCACAGGTCAGCAGGCACACCGACTGGGCCGACGACTTAAGAGTCCCCGGTCAGGACGGATACTGGACGGGTCAGCGGTCAGTGGTGTTCACCAAACACTTAAGCTCCTCCCACCTGACGGTGTTCAAAACTCTTAGGCTCCTCCCCCCTGATGGTGCTGACCACACCCTGAGGCTCCTCCTACCTGACGGTGTTGACCCCGGTGACCTCGGGGTAGCTCAGCTCCACCAGCCGTCGCTCCCTCTCGTCCAGGAAGGTGATCCCCGTCCAGTTGATGGCCACGATGAAGCGGCTCTTAGCCAGCGCCGGGCCTGAGTGGGTCAGCCGAGTTAGATTAACAGTCCCCCTTTCATGCGAGACTTTCATTTTGATGTTGTAATGTGACATGTATTTACAGTATGTATTTTGTCACCTAGTTTACGCTGGTGTCCAAAGAGTTTTACAAGTCTGTGATCGCTCAAAGTACTCATCGAAAATGACATCGTCCTACCCGAGACCTTGACCACCTCGAAGAACCTGGAGAAGAACATGGGCCAGTTCTTGCGGGCGTACTCCACCACGTCGGTCTTCATGGCATTCTCATCCCCAGCCTTATACAAGCCCTGAAGACCAGAACAACACAGACATGAACACATGAACCCTGGTCTGAGGTCATACAAGCCCTGGAGGCCAGAGGGATATGAACACATGAACCATGCTCTTCTGGTCTGACCCTCATACAAGCCCTGTTGTTTGATAGTGATGCAAGGGGCCTGTGTAGCTCAACTGGGGGTGCAAGGCACCAACCCTTCTAGGGTCAGGAGGTCCATTCTCACTAGGGGCCCATGATAAGATGGATGCACTGGCTGTATCGTTCACCATCATGTATTAAGTCACAAATCTCCCAAGATAAGGCAACGTTTTCTTTTTATTCAACTAAATTCAGTCAACAGCCCCAGAAATCCGCCCTGCAGTACCACCACCCCTCCTACGGGGGGGGCTGTGGCCGCGGCCGGACGTGCGTGCTGTGTGCTGCTGAGACTGACCTGGGTGTGGGCGGCGCTGACCATCTGGACCCACTTGTCCTCGGACTTGGCCTCCAGCAGGGAGCTGCTGATGGCGTCCTGGACGGCGGCCTTCACCTGCTCCGCCGCCCCGGCCCGGCCGTGCTGGATGTACAGGTGCTTGGTGGTCAGCTCCACGTAGTCGTCCTCCTGGGGGGGGAGGGGGGGGAGAGACGGGTCAGAGGGGACCGGGCGGGAGGAACCAAGGCTTAAGACAAAAGGGAGGGGCCTAAAGTGGGCCCTACTGGTGCTGACCCCTCAGGGGCTGATTGGTTAAATAGAGCTAGAATCACATCTGTAGTTTAGATGTTTCCCTTCAATGCAGTAATAATAATATATATATAATATTAATATAATAGTCGGATTTTATGCACACCAGCCTACACAAGTTGAAAGAGAAAAACATTAATGGCAAACTAGTCCATTTCTGTTATACAGGTATATTACATGATATGTTGAATTAGGAATATACACTTTTTTTGGCACTACATTTTGCGCCAGTTTGGACAAGCATTGAGTAGATGGGGAGGAGGAGGAGGAGGAAGAGGAGGAGCAGAGAATCGACAGCACAGGTAGCTAGAGGTGAAGGTTCATCTTGCTGAAGGATGCCTCCAGGTAGACTTTAGACATTGGGGATTGAACACAGAAGAACCTCTGGCCTGAGAGTCAGACCCTGTGATCCGTTCTCCGGCACTCTGGGCAGCCCAGACCGATGCGCTCACCTTCCTGCACTGGTACTCCCCGAACTTGAGGCCGCGGATGACCTGCCGGTAGATGAGCTCTGTGCTGACGGCGTCGTCTTTGCAGTCGTGCCACGGCGCAAACACCTCCTTGCGGAAGTAGAGGCGCCAGGGGGCGTGCTGCTCCTGCCCACCCTTACGCCTCACTTCCTGCTCGCACTGAGAGATGGCATCCATCACGTGCTCCCGGCCGCTGCCCAGCGCCCACACCTGAGGAGGAGAGGAGAATATCAGGATGAGGAGAGAGGAGGAAAGAGGAGGAGTGGAGAACGTCAGGACAGGAGGAGAACGTCAGGAGAGAGGAGAGGAGAACTGAACTGCTGCTAACAGCAGCTCCGCCTCCAGACAGGCACTCACCTTCTCGTAGAGAGCCACGTACACCGAGAAGCCAAACGAGTCCTTCAGATGAATATGCAGAGATGAGGAGAGGAGAACTGGAGGAGTGAGAACGTGCTGGACAGCAGCAGATCGTCAGGAGACAGGAGAGGAGAACTGAACTGCTGCTAACAGCAGCTCCGCCTCCAGACAGGCACTCACCTTCTCGTAGAGAGCCACGTACACCGAGAAGCCAAACGAGTCCTTCAGCTGGATCTTCTGGGACAACATCTGGCAGATCTCACCGGAGGTGGAGGCGGAGTCCACGGGCACGCTGATGGTGCGCCCGTCCATCAGGGTCAGAGTCACTGTCATGCGCTTCTTGGTCTTGGTTGCCTAGCAACGGGAGGCGGAGGGAACAGGAATTTAGAGAGTGGTTGTGGCTCCCGACTGCCACAACAATATACTCTCTGATGTAATCCATCACTCTCTGAGGTAATCCATCACTGTCTGAGGTAATCCATCACTCTCTGAGGTAATCCATCACTCTCTGAGGTAATTTATTACTCTCTGATGTAATATATTACTCTCTGATGTAATATATTACTCTCTAATGTACTCTATTTTCTCTGTAATGTAACCATTACTTTCTAATGTACTCTATTACCCTCTGAGGTAATCCATTACCCTCTGAGGTAATCCATTACTCCCTAATGTAATCCATTACTCCCTAATGTAATCCATTACTCCCTAATGTAATCATTACTCTCTAATGTACTCTATTACTCTCTGATGTATTCCGATGTATCCCCTACCCACCTGGAGCTCCAGCCAGCTGGGGGGCTCCCCGCGGACCCCGTTCGCGGCGGTCCGTTTCAGGCGCTCGACGCAGTACGGCCCGTAGCCGCTCGGCCCGGTGCGGATGAAGCTCTGCAGGTACTGAGGACGCAAACATAGAAATACAACCGTTAGAACTGCTTTACTTATGTGGAGGTACGAAATTTAAGTATCACAAACGGTTCAGGGTTAAGATTGCTGAGACGGGAAACAATACAATACAAATTCAAAACATGTGTTTAATTAAAATATGTAATAACATATCTATTTAGACAATGAGGTGTAGAAAAAAATATATATATACATGCAGAATGTGAATGTATGTAAAAATCAACGTCCTTACAACATGCCTAGGAATTGAGATTTCCTATGCCTGTTCTGTGTAGAGCAAACTAGACGATGTCAAGCGAATGCAGGACCCTCTTCATGGTGATGAAGATGGGGAAGAAGATTGAGAGCTTGATGAAGGTGAGGTGGGGGTACCTTGACGAATTTTTCAGTGGGGGGGAAGATGCCCAGACAGAGGGACAGGAGGATCCACCCTCGGTAGTAGCTGTTCTTGTTGTTGTTCCCCTCCAGCTGTTTGCAGATCTGGCAATAGATCTCATCCCTGAGGAGAACATGGAACAACAGAAATGTTGGAAAAACTCCCAACCAAAGACGTCTTTCCGAGGCGGGAAAACCAGAGCCTATCGTCACCTGAGGTCCCGGCGGACGATGGCGTATCCCACGATGATGTGGAGCTTCTCGAGGGCCGTCATTGGTCGTTCCAGTGAGGTTGAATCCACCGCCATCATTTCATTGGACAGGACCACGCTGCTGTCCGACTGTAGGGGACGGACTGGAGTTAGGCCAGCGAACACTGAACTCTCAACTTTAAACAGCACCCTCTGTGGTGCAACATGGGGTACTGCAGTGATTTCAGATAGAAAACCGATCATACTAGCCACGATTGTGACATTATCTGACACTCTTTTGAGCCAATCAGGCGCAACGATTAAAAATTGTTTTTTCCTGGTATAAAAAGTGACAAAATTGATCTAGCTTACTATGAACAAATGGACGATATGTTAGCTTTCGTAACTTGAAGTACTTTCAAAAGAATTAAATGAAACAACTTAAATTAACGTGACTCAACTTTAGTTTTTGTAACAGCCCCCTTGCGGCAGAAATGAGATATTTTACCTTTAAAACCAGTCGAATTTAAAAATCAGGCATACACAAAACGGAAATGGCAGGGAAGAAAAATTCAGCTAACGGCTAACGTAGCAGCTAACGGCTAACATACCAGCTAACAGCTAACGTAACGGCTAACGTAGCAGCTGACGTTTAACGTAGCAGCTACTTCTGTCTTCCTCGGCTCACTCTAACATCCCGCTCACTCTAACGGCTCCACCGGCAGCTCACCCCCTCTGACTGGGCGGCGCCGTCAGCCGCCTCCGGGACCTTGTTCTCCGGGATGGCTCCGACCTTCTTGTTGCGGGTCATCAGGTCGGTGAACATGGAGCCCTTCCTGACGCGGGGCACACCCTCCGAGACTTTCCCGCCGGTGACCACCTCGCTGGGGGCCGTGGAGGCCTTCCTGTTCCGGGACATCATGTCGGTGAAGATGGAAGTCTTCCGGCCGGCCACCGGCGACGACGACGACTCCTCGGCGACGGGCGAGGGCTTTCCGTCCTTCTTACCCCTCAACACTCGCTGGGGGGGAGAGAGAGAGAGAGGGAGAGAGAGAGAGGGTGAGGGAGGATCAGGGGGAGATCAAGCATCCTGTTCAGAGGTCACCTGGACTCTTCATAGCGTGCATCCTTGCACTTAAAAATAGTACTTAGCGTTGTGTAGCATCTTATCCATTTACTTTGTTGTGTACAGGGAATGAGTTAACCTAGTGATTGTTAGTGTTTTGCACTTGTTTCTTTGAACATCCTCGATGTACCGACAGCCATATATTGTTGTTTCTCTTTCTACTGACAAATGTACTTGTAAATCACTTTGGATAAAAGCGTCTGCTAAAAGCCCTCAAGGTAAATGTAAATACATCTAAGTAAAGCACTGCTTTACTTATCCCTAGAGCTGCTTTGTTCCTGTTCTCAGCGTAACTTTAACTCATACTTTGGATAAAAGGACGTGATGGATTACTAATTGTAACTGTACATTTAGAAGACCTAAACAACTATTTTTAATTAGTGCCTAACGGTCTCTTAACAGAGTGCATTCAAATCCCTTAAGAGACATCACACAGAATCAACATCAGCTTGATTTCCTGTTTCCTGTGGGACAGGAAGTGACCTCACCCACCTGGTCCAGGCCCACCATGTGACTGAGGCGCCGGTCGTTCCTGGAGGCCAGGTCCTGGGGCAGGGCGTTGGCCCCCCTGGAGCCCGGGGCCAGGGGGTTCACCCTCTGCTTGGGCTCGGGGAGGTCTCCCATGAACCTCAGGATGATCCACCACACCGTCAG
This sequence comes from Melanogrammus aeglefinus, assembly GCA_900291075.1. NCBI lineage: Eukaryota > Metazoa > Chordata > Actinopteri > Gadiformes > Gadidae > Melanogrammus > Melanogrammus aeglefinus. The sequence continues at coordinate 282,451 of OLKM01000198.1, forward strand.
GGAGGCCTGGGGGGACACAGTTAGATAACACAGTTAGATAACACAGTTAGATATCAAAGGGCTGGAAGGGCTCAGGTACAGCTACACTTGGGGAGGTGTGTGTACCTGGACTTGGTTGAGGTGGTGTGTGTGTGTGTGTGTGTACGTGTGAATGAGTGAGTGAGCGTGTACGTGTGAATGAGTGAGTAAGCGAGTGAGTGAGTGTGTACATGTGAGTGAGTGAGTGCGTACGCGTGAGTGAGTGTGTACGCGGGAGTGAGGGAGGGAGTGAGTGAGTGAGTATATGTTTGTGTGTTTTTGTGTGTGTGCGTACATGTTTGTGTGTTTTTGTGTGTGTGCTTGCGTGTACCTGTACGTCTCCTTCGTCCTCGTGGTGGATCAGCGGCTGGGCGAGGCGATGGCGGACGTGCGTGGCCGTGGCCGCGCCCTGGAAGGACATGGAGGCAACTTGGAGAAGGAGTACTCGTCGAGGTCGTCGTCCTCGTCCGAGGAGAGCTCCTGCTCCTCCATGGGCAGCTCGTCCAGGTCCACCATCTCAGGGGCCATCCGCCGCTGCTCCAGGTCCTAGAGGAGACACATGGAGGGCTGAACGTCTCGCCGGCTCTGGGTCCACCTCATGGAACATCTAACCGTCTCTAGTTCAACCACGGGATGGAGAGGTTTATCTTTGGCTCTGGAACATCTAACCGTCTGTCTCAGGAGGAATCTATATTTCAATCACATATCTTCATATATCCATCCTCAAAGAGCAACTTTATTTTGGGGACGTCCTAATCCCCGATGACATGCAGTATGTGCTCCGAGACAGAGCTGAGACACCCCCTTGCACCTCCTCTCCATGTTAGGCAATATTGTGTGCGCTTTTAGTGGTTAGAACTTTTCTAACCAGTGGCCCCTTGAAGCGCTAACTATATAACTAACGTTCACCCATTTATTTATAATTCACCCATTCACTGCATTATAAATCGTTACATAAATGCAGTCCATTCACCATGAGAGCACATCCCACAGACAGGGAGACAGACAGGCCGAGGGGTCCACCCCCAGAACCTTCTGTCTGGGACTGGGGCCCCCCGACCCCCACAACGGACCGACCCTGACCTTGAAGCCGTCGGGGCCCTGTCCCTCCTGGCCGCCCCCCGCCGGGGGCAGGAAGTTGAACATGTAGTCGACCATCTCCTGGTCGCTGAGGGGGTTGGCCTGGGCCTTGGCGTCTGCCTCCCGCTGCCTCCTCAGGGCCTCGTTCAGACGCCGCTGCCGCTCCAGGGACGCCAGCTCCTCCGCACGCCGCTCCGCAGCCGAGAGGAACCCCTGGAGGGGGTGGGGGGGGAAAGAGCGGACTCCTGTGTTCTGGGGGTCATGTCCAATATTGCACAACTTAAATAAATGCTTCACTTGAGCCTTCTTAACGAACAAACAATTTGTTAAGAACAAACAATTTACAAATCATGACACTCGTAATAAGGTTTGTTGTTGCAATGCTGCGATCATAGCACCCATTGATAATGGTTCGCCTGGCCAGTTGGTTCACAAACTCGACTTTGAGTGCTACATTGTCCCCAGAACGATAAAGTGAGCAGCCAGGCTAGTTTAGGAACTGAAAACAGGCTTTAGGTGCTAATTTGCACCCAGAACAATAGCTTAAGTAGCCAGGCTAGTTTAAGACCTTAATCTTAAGTGCTAAACTGTCCTCAGAACAATAGTTTAAGCAGCAAAGCTATTTGAAGAACTTGGTTTTAAGTGCTAGATCTCCCTCAGAACAATAGCTAAAGCAGCCAGGCTAGGTTAAGAACTTGTCTTTAAGTGCCAAATTGCCCCTCAGGGCACTTAAAGCTAAGTTCTTAAACAAATCCTTTTAGTAGAAAGCGACGGCGGGACCAGCGTACGTCTCTCTTCATCTTCTTGACGGCGCGGCGGGCCAGTGCCCCCCGGGTGTAGGCCTGCAGCAGCACCACCGCCTCCCTCTTACGCCGCCACTCCTTCCGGGCGTTGATGCCGCGGACCCGGGCCTGGAGCACGGTGGCCGCCTCCCTCTTCTTCTGGTACTTGTGCTGCATCTGGCGGGAGCGCACGCGGGCCTGGAGGCGGGTCAGACCGATCTGGACCTGGAGGGGGGACACGCGTATACAAGTCATGCCTGCAGTGAACGTCCTTCTGGTGTGAAGTCATTGAGCTTCCTGAGTCTCTTTCATCCAAAGTGACTTAGGAAGGTTAGACCCCTGTCATTGACATAAGCAGACAGCGCTCTATATCCAACACTAGCTCCACTACGGCCCCGGGGGCCAGGCGGCCGCGGGACTGACCACGCGGTAGATCTTGCGGCCCTGGTGTCCTCTCCAGTGCTTCTGGATCATCAGCGCAGCCGCCTTCTTCCTCAGGAACTGCTTCCTGTCAGAGGGACGGACAGGTCGTCAGGGCGGGGCCAGAGGACGTGGGCGGGGCCAGAGGACGTAGGCGGGGCCAGAGGACATGGGTGGGGCCAGATGATGTGGGCGGGGCCAGAGGGCGTGGGCGGGGCCAGAGGGCGTGGGCGGGGCCTATATGAATGAATGCTGACCTGTACTTGATGCCTCTCAGGACCCGTTGTATCACCAGGGCCTTCTCGTTCAGCTTCTTCATCCTCTCCAGCTCCAGCATCGTGTCGTGGAAGTCCTGAAAAGGGATTGATTATTCATTGGTTCCTTCTTGGCCATTTACATGGATGGGATTGGATGTGAGAATGCTGTGAAGGGATTTGGATTGGACGTTTTGAAGGAATCTAATTGAGTTTGGGTCTGTGATAAAAGGAACCTCATTGGTCAGATGAGGGACCATTATGAAGGAATCTCATTGGTTGAGGGAGTTTGATGAGGCGTGTGATAGGTGGAGAGAGGGTAGGCACCTTGAGGAAGATCTTGGACCGCCCTCTCCTCCAGTGTCCCTCCCCGGACAGGTAGGACTTACAGATCATCTCACAGCACTTATCCGTGCTCTCCTGAGAACAAACAGCCAGGCAGACATCTTATATTGTATCCCCGGAGGTACTGACTCATAAAGCTCTCATAGACTCAGACGCTATGGGAAAGATAAGCTCTGAATCTGAAACTTACCCAAGCCAATAGGCCCGATACATCAATACAATGTTAATACATTTGTGTTGTAAGGATCAGTTAATAAAGTTGTGTTGTAGCTGTGTTAATAAAGTTGTGTTATAATGGTCTGCTGCAGCCCTGTGTTAATAAAGTTGTGTTTTAACCCCGTGTTAATAAAGTTGTGTGGTAACACTGTGTTGATAAAGTTGTGTTTTAACCCGGTTTCAATAAAGTTGTGTGGTAACTCTGTTAATAAAGTTGTGTGGTAACCCTTCTTATAAAGTTTTGTTGTAACAAGGCATTAATAAAGTTGTGTGGTAGCCCTGTGTTGATAAAGTTGTGTTGTAGCCCTGTGTTGATAAAGTTGTGTTGTAGCCCTGTGTTGATAAAGTTGTGTTGTAGCCCTGTGTTGATAAAGTTGTGTTGTAGCCCTGTGTTGATAAAGTTGTGTTGTAGCCCTGTGTTGATAAAGTTGTGTTGTAGCCCTGTGTTGATAAAGTTGTGTTGTAGCCCTGTGTTGATAAAGTTGTGTTGTAGCCCTGTGTTGATAAAGTTGTGTTGTAGCCCTGTGTTAATAAAGTTGTGTTGTAGCCCTGTGTTAATAAAGTTGTGTTATGAAGTTGTGTTGTAGCCCTGTGTTAATAAAGTTGTGTTGTAGCCCTGTGTTAATAAAGTTGTGTTGTAGCCCTGTGTTGATAAAGTTGTGTGGTAGCCCTGTGTTAATAAAGTTGTGTTGTAGCCCTGTGTTAATAAAGTTGTGTTGTAGCCCTGTGTTAATAAAGTTGTGTGGTAGCCCTGTGTTGATAAAGTTGTGTTGTAGCCCTGTGTTAATAAAGTTGACTGACGGTCTTGGGGTCGCAGGTAGCCGTGTTCAGGAGCACGCGGAAGCGCTCCAGGAACTCTTGGAAGGAGTAGCGGATCGGGAAGCCCGCCTTCCGGATCTTTATCGTCTCCATCATCCCGGAGTAGCGCAGCTGACGCATGCACAGGTCCCTGTCGAAGAACTACACACACACACACACACACACACACACACACACACACACACACACACACACACACACACACACACACACACACACACACACACACACACACACACACACACACACACACACACACACACTAATTCATTTGTTGATATGCTCACATTACAACATTTTGTATTTGTACTGTTAATCTTTAAGCACGTGCGCTGCCTGTCAAAGTGCTTCCAAGTCATTCAGTGTAGAATGCCATACTGCACGGGGGGCTCTCACCTCGGGCTGCTTCAGGTCGTTGGGCTTGATGCAGCGGATGAAGTACGGCTGGCAGGCGGCCAGCGCCTTCATCAGGGCCTCCAGCGACTTGCGGAACTGACCAATCAGGGTGGGGGAGCGCTTCTTACCGTCTGGCCCCAGCTATCGGGTCAGGGGGACAATGAGCATGTTAATAAATAAACACGCTCCAGGTCACTCTTAGTGACCTCTTTTGGTGCACTTTACTGTTTATTCAACCCTACAACTCTGGATTCAGGTGTTTGGCTTCATCTTGACCCAACTCTGATTGACTATATTCATGCTCTTCAGCCAACCATCAAACTCTTGGTTTAATGTGCCTTGCTCAGGGGCAAGGGTTATCTTAGATTGAGAGAATTATCTCATTGCATGTTACTTAATCTCCCCTTATCGTACCTTATCTCAGTTTTTAACAACATTCATGTGTAATAAAGAGCGGACCACAACGCAGGACAAACCCTCAGAATGTTTGACAGTAGTTTACATGGTAACCGTGTGGCAGCAATGCTAGCCCCTGAGCCGCTGTTAGCATGAACCTTCAAGTATTTGAGCTAAAGCTAGCGGCGCAGCCCTCACCCTCAGGGAGTTCTTGGGGGTGGTCATGGTCATCCGAGAATTGCCCCCGCCCCTTGCGGCTCCGGGCGCCAGGTCGGTCTTGAAGGCCTGTTTGAGGAGCAGGTTGGTGGACGTCTCGACCAGTTCGATCACGTCGGAGCTGAGAGCGTCGCGGTTCTTCTCCAGGAAACCTGAAACACACAAAAAGGGTAGTTAATGAAAAACATATATTTTTAAGATTCCGGAGAATTTAGATAATTTGAACTTAGATACAATCGTCAACAGAATTATTACTTTTCGTAAATTCTGTCAATGTCAAGAGGAAATCATCACAATAAGTTTTAAAACTCCGGGGTCGGCTTGGCTCAGGAGGTAGAGCAGTTGTCTTGTAACCGAAAAGGTTGCTAGTTCGATCCCCAGCTCCTCCTAGCTTAGTGTTGATGTGCCCCTGAGCAAGACACTTAACCCTAACTGCTCCTGACGAGCTGGCTGTCGCCTTGCATGGTTGACTCTGCCGTCGGTGTGTCAATGTGTGTATTAACCGATGTAAGACGCTTTGGATAAAAGCGTCTGCTAAATGCCCTAAATGTAAATGTAAATGTAAATGATAAAAACAACAACAAAGCAGCACTTTCAAACGAAAGGTCAACCAACGGGACCGTACCCTGGGAGTTGTAGAAGACCACGCCCGCGAAGTGGCGGATCCCGAACTGCTTCTCGTGGTCGTTCTTGGGCGCCATGTAGATGTCTCCCTTCCCGTGCTGCTTGTTGACCTTCTGCATCATGGTGGCGTCGGTTCCCTGCAGACGTACCGGCGGTGCAGACTGTTTAGCCTCTGTTGTCTCAAACAAACAGATCCCTCTCACTCCTTTGAGTCCTATTCTAAGCAATACATTATTGTACTTCTGTTTGGAGGGAGTTGTGGGGTGGGATGGAAGATTCAGGGATGAGTAGTCAGAAAGAACTATGGATTATTAAACCACAATAATGCAAACTATTCATTCAAGTCCCCTCCTTTTTATACAATGTAAACCTCAGTGTCGTATTTATTTCCAACTAGAAATACAATACTAGAACTGCAATATTAGATATACTCATATTAGAAGCTCTTGTATTCTGAATCAGTATTGTATATTTCTAAGATAAATCAACTATTATTACTAGATATAGTATTGTACTGTAGATCTGGTATTGTAGACCCATGGTTTCATGGTTTCATGTTAAGGGTCCCACCTTGGGGAAGCTGCTCTCCTCGTCGATGAGTGCCAGGACGTTGAGCGGCTTGCTGGCCAGCACGTCCAGAGTCCGCTGGTTGTCGTTGTACTCAATGTGCGTCCAGACAACGCCTTCGCGGGAGTACTCCTCCTGCTCCAGCTTGAACACGTGCCGCACAAAGAACTGCTGCAGCTGCTCGTTGGCAAAGTTGATGCACAGCTGTTCGAAGCTACGACACGCAGACACACACACACACACCCCACAAAGACGCACAAAGACACACAAAGACCCACAAAGACCCCACAGACCGACAGAGTCAAAACAAGTGTGGGAAACAGTACCCTTACAGTACCGCTGGCTTGTTGTTGTTGTTGTTGTTGACAAACCTGTTCTTCACAAAGTTCTCGAAGCCGAAGATGTCCAGAAGGCCGATGCACTGGTGGACCTCCTCGCTGTCCTCAGGCAGGGGCTTGAACACGGCCGAGTTGATCTTATCCACCACCCAGATGAACAGCCGTCCGTAGATGGCCTGGGCGGAGCGGGGTGGACAACGTGAAGGGACACACGGGGTACAGAAGGGACACACGGGGTACAGAAGGGACACACGGGGTACAGAAGAGACACACGGGGTACAGAAGAGAAACCAAGCGTCAGCCAGGTCACCTAACCTGAGGAAAAGACCACGAGGACCCCTAACCTAGAGTGTCTTAAGACAAGATGAGACACGGTCAAAGGTTCTTTGTAAACATTCACAAAAACATACAGAAAAAAATGAATCGATAAAACATGAGCAGCAGTAGCTCTCCTTAGTCAGATCACTCTTTAGCATCTCCAGGAGACACAAACAGCCAGAGAGTCTCCTATCCATACGGAGCCAGGGTCCTCTGCCCTGAGGGACCGGTCTGGGGGGGTGGGGGGGTCCTCTCCCCTGAGGGACCGGTCTGGGGGGGTCCTCTCCCCTGAGGGACCGGTCTAGGGGGGGTCCTCTCCCCTGAGGGACCGGTCTGGGGGGGTGGGGGGGTCCTCTCCCCTGAGGGACCGTTCTGGGGGGGTCCTCTCCCCTGAGGGACCGGTCTGGGGGGGTGGGGGGTCCTCTCCCCTGAGGGACCGGTCTGGGGGGGTGGAGGGGTTACCTTGACGAAGGCGTCCCTCCCATCCAGGGCCTGCTCTGAGTTCAGGGATGTGATCACCCTCTCCCGGTTGGTCTGGAAGGACCTCTGGGTCAGGCTCTTCTCCAGCACCTTGGCGTTCACCTGGACACCGGGGCACAAGCACAGGCCTCAGGTCGGGAACCCCTGCAGCCCGACGGCCGACATCTAAACTACCCCCCTCAAGCCAAGGCTAAAGCACTCCCCGTTTAGTCGATTACATCAAAACCGGAAAAAAACAATCCACTAGTGACATCACAAGTGGCAGAGTTCATCCCGGGCCAAGATGGGTAGATCAAACCTACCGGTTGGTTACGGCCCACTGGGTAATCTGGAAAGTTATGGGATGTCACCAGCGGGGTGGTATGGACTGGGACGGCTAGTGAGGAGTCAAACGTTGCTCCACCGGGGTGGCCGGCGAGGCCTCAGGAACCCTTACCTCCATCAGTTTAGCCGCCATGGTGAAATGGGTGGACTCGATGATGTCACAGCCCTCCAGGTTATTGGCACTGGTGCCTTGAGTCACAGCGAAGGAGAGAACGAATAAATGACAACGGCTGGAACAGTCGCGTTGTGTGTGCTGTATAATATAGTTGTATTGTAACCAGCTATGCGTAAATAAAAGTTATGTTGTAACTATGCGTTAATAAAGTTGAGTTGTAACTATATATGCGATGATAAAGTTGTGTTGTTACTTTGAGGCCTGTTAATCAACAACAAAGGCTGGACGAGATTCGGGTCCAAACAGCCCTACTGTCCTGGACACCCTGGTGAGTCCAGGACAGGAGGGCACCCTGGTGTGAAACACGACCTCGGTCGTGTTTCACACCAGGGTGCCCTCCTGTCCTGGACTCGAGAGCGTGTCGATGGCGGTCTTGTTTCACTGACCCTCAAACTTGACGTTCCCGAGGTGCAGGATGGCAGCAAGGAGTCTGGAGATCTCCCAGGAGTCGCTGTCGGAAAAGATCAGGATCTTCAGGGCGGACAGGAAGTGGGTGTACTCCGTGATGTCATCGCGGCCCTCACAGGTCGTGCACTTCCCCTGAAATAAAATGAATCCAATCGAGTCAATCAAATTCAAGAATTAGACGAAGCTGAATTCTTGACGACACTTACAGCGCGACCTAGAACGAGAGAACCCTGCCACTTTAGACGACAGCTTTTAAACGCGCATAACACTTACCCTTTGATTACATCTAGGAGCTGATCTAAATGTTTTAATTGTCACTCAGCTAGCTGGTTCAGTTAACGTTTTATTTACGCATATAAAAATTGCTGTTATGCAAGTTAAATATTAAATCCTGGCTAGCTGTTACTCTAATTTAGCCATCTGTGATGTAAAGCTTGTTTGTTGACAATCAAAAGACTTTTCAATCAAGCGTTTTTCGTTCATGCACAAAGGGACGGTGATTCAGTGCTCATTCCAGTGAAGGTGTGTCCGATGTGGTTACCATGGTGAGGTAGTTGTAGTCACTGGCGTTCCCCAGGGACAGCTTAGTCTTCTGCTGCGGCGTCATGCCCGCCAGCATGTAGTAGAAGATGTGGTAGTTCCTCTCCTCCGGGGCCTGCAGGACGGTTAGCACCAGGGCCACGGTTAAGAATCAAACTCACTGACTTACAGAGACGACCCGGATTAGAACTCTAACAGCCAGGGCAGCAGCGTCTGGGGTGGGACGGGGTGCTTGGTTACAACAGTCAGGGGTCCGAGTCCGGTCTGACGATGCACTACAAGCTCCCACTGAGTGGTTACTAGGTTACTATGACGATGAGCTGGCTAGGCTGATGGGAGGTAGGGACAAATGACAGGCTGGGGTCTGAGTTGAGGGGTAACCGTGTTCTGTGGCCCCACCTGCCGGCACACGCGGGACTTCTCCAGCAGGTACTGCTCGATGCGGGCCCCCTCGATGGCGCCCTGCATGTTGAAGTTGATGTCGATGTACTTCCCGAAGCGGCTCGAGTTGTCGTTGCGGATGGTCTTCGCGTTCCCGAAGGCTGGGGACACAGTCAGGTTGTATATGGAACACGACTGTGATGTACTTTGTAATAATTATTATTTCAATCCTTTTTTCCGGGTATATTTCAAAATCTCTGCAGCCCGGTGACCAATCCGGTGGTTGAGACCTGCTTATACTGGGTCGGGTTAGGTAGTGGGGTGGGGCAAAGTAGTCAGGTGCAGGCCGGTTGACCAATCCGGGGTTAGGTAGTGAGACGGGGTTAGGTAGTGGGGTGGGGTTAGGTAGTGGAGGTGGGGTTAGGTAGTGGGGTGGGGTTAGGTAGTGGAGGTGGGGTTAGGTAGTACCTTCCAGGATGGGGTTAGCCTCCAGGATCTGCTGCTCGATCCAGGAGCGCTGTCCGCTGACGGCGGCGAGGTACTGGAGCATCAGCTTAGCGCTCTCCGTCTTCCCTGCTCCTGACTCCCCACTGAGGAGGGGGGGGGGGGAGGAGTAGAGGAGGGGGGGGGGGGGGGGGGGAGAGGGAGGGGAGAGGGAGGTGGAAGAGGAGGTGAGGTTAGGGTTAGAGTTAGGGTTACACTGAAACTATTCTCAGGACCCCAAACCAAACAACAACTTCAAGAGGAACAACCTTTGTACCAACCCTCTTATGTCTGATGCAGAGGATACATTGTGTTACGCAGTTATATGTGTAACACAATATAACTGCGTAACACAATATCCTATGCCTCAGACACTCTCAGGGGGTCTGAACCACAAACACACCAGATCCGGATCAGAACTAGACCAGAACCCCCATCATGAACCAGGCCCGTCAAAGATCAGACCCAGACCTAGAAACGGACCAGAACCAAGTCCAGCGCCAGTGCGACCCCGACCCAGTGCACCGACCTGATGACGCAGCACTGGTTCTTCTGGCTGCGCCGCATGTTGAAGAAGCAGCTGTCTGCGATGGCGAACACGTGGGGGGGCAGCTCCCCGAGACGCCGGTCCGTGTACATGTGCACCTGCTCCGCCGTGTAGATGGGCAGCACCTTGTAGGGGTTCACCGCCACCAGGATGGACCCAGTGTAGGTCTGGGGGGAGAAGGGCGCCGTGAACACCCCTCGCTCATACAGGCGGGCCGCATTATAGCACAATACTGCCTCACATTCACCCAGTCACGCACACATTCACACACCGACGGCGGAGTCGTTGGGAGTTGTCAGGGTGAGGTGCCTTGCTCAGGGACACCTCCACTCAAGCTAGGCGGGGATCGAACTAGCGACCTTCTAGTTAGCAGTCGACCTGCTCTCCCCCCCCCCCCCCGAGCCACATACCGTTCTGATGTTGCGCAGGGGTCTTCAACATTGTATTACAACTAGCTGGTTTGTTTACGCTGCGTCGATTCCCCTTGTGGTGATAATATCGACTTTAAAGAGAGAATTAAAAAGAATATGCACTATGACTAAGGCAATAATGCAATGAGGCTAACGATATACAAGTGTGACTCCAGTGTGCTTATTATTCGCCGTGTTATTTAGACTACACCTAGTTATACAGTACACCAGCGCTACTCAGCACACTGTACTACTGCCCGAGGAGACTCTATTAATAGAGCTAGGAGACACCAGAGCACCCGCCACCATCACAACAAGCGTCATCACAGAGACACATTCATCTGCTGCCCACATCTGCTCTCTGTGTGTGTGTGTGTGTGTGTGTGTGTGTGTGTGTGTGTGTGTGTGTGTGTGTGTGTGTGTGTGTGTGTGTGTGTGTGTGTGTGTGTGTGTGTGTGTGTGTGTGTGTGTGTGTGTGTGTGTGTGTGTGTGCGTGTGTCCAGTCGGTCGGTAAACAACAGTGCACGTTGCCCATAAAGACGTCATTGAGCCGGTGGTCTCGTGCCTCCATCCCTCAGCCCAGATAGAAGTCACGGTTTGAGTGCCTTTTGATTTGGGACGTGGTCCCAGTGGTCCCAGTCTCTGTGAACAGAACAGGACCTCTCTGAGAGTCGCCCCCTCAGGGGTTGAACTCCTGATCTGAACACACACTGGACGGCAGTGTCTCCTGTGTCTACACTCTCTCTCTCCCGCTCCCATTTAACAAGCACTCCCTCGTTACCACAGTGATAAATCCACCCCCCCACCCAAAGATAGCTGCGGGGCAAAGTCTGACAGAAGGACGACCGAACCAGACCAGAGTGATCCCAGAGACACACACAATAAAAGAGGGCGTTGTGGGCAAAGAGAGCGAGAGAGAGACAGACACAAAGACAGAGAGAGACAGAGAGACACACAGAGACCGAGAGAGACAAAGAGACAGAGAGACACACAGAGACAGAGGGACACACAGAGAGAGACAGAGAGACACACAGAGACAGAGAAACACACAGAGACCGAGAGAGACAAAGAGACAGAGAGACAGCGAGACACACAGAGACACAAAGACGGAGAGAGACAGAGAAACACACAGAGACCGAGAGAGACACAAAGACGGAGAGAGACAGAGAAACACACACAGACCGAGAGAGACAAAGAGACAGAGAGACAGCGAGACACACAGAGACAGAGAGAGAGACAGAGAGACAGAGAGGAGAAGCAGATGGGAGGAGTAGGAGCAGACAGACAGACAGACAGAGTAGAGACAGACAGGAGGAGTAGAGACAGAGAGACAGACAGGAGGAGGAGCAGCAGACAGGAGGAGTAGAGACAGAGAGACAGACAGGAGGAGTAGAGACAGAGAGACAGACAGGAGGAGTAGACAGAGAGACAGACAGGAGGAGTAGGGACAGACAGACAGACAGACAGACAGACAGACAGACAGACAGACAGACAGACAGACAGACAGACAGACAGACAGACAGACAGACAGACAGACAGACAGACAGACAGACAGACGGTTCCGTACATAGATGCTGCCCTCCTTGTGCCGGACCAGGAGGTTCCTCAGCAGGCCGGCCTCCGTCAGGTCCCCCAGGCGGATCATGTCCTCCACGCCCTCCACCGAGGTGGGGTGCATGGGGCGCAGGGTGGCCTGCTCCTTGGTGCCCACCTTGTGCACCTGGAGCGGGCACAACAGCACGGTCTGAGGTCTCACAGTACAGCCAGATCCATGGGTTCACCTTAAGTCATCTAGACCAGTGGTTCTCAAATAGGGGTACGCGACCCCTAGGGTTACTTTGGGTACCCCAGGAGTAGTGCAGGGGGTAGCCCCTGCACTACTCGTGGGGGTACCCCCTGCACTACTCCTAGACTGTTTTTTTACTAGTTTTTAGCAAAAAAGAACTTGCTCAGTTAAAAAAAAAGAACAAAGAGTTAGCATTTCTTCCTAACTCTTGCTAACTTTTTTTTTTGCCCACTAAGCATGTTTAAATTCTGAAGCTAGACAATCAAAAACCGAGAATATGAACGAGTGAAATGTAAATCTGAACACCAGGGGAATCGGTTAAAAAAGAAAGCGTATCCGGAAACACCAAAATGTTTCTGACCCTCCCATGGCATACCGTTTATTTTTTTTGGGGAGAAATATGACAAGTTGTAGGAGGCGTAGGCCCATGTTCCTCACTAAACAGGGAGCATTTGCACCCTTTTAATGTTTATGATAACACTGCCAAATAGAACGCACACATTATTTATATCTTTTTCTTTTTTTTAACGAGTTTGTGCCGGTGACGGGGGTACTCCGCTGAAAAAATAACTAAGACGGGGTACACTAGTAGAAAGAGTTTGAGAAGCACTGATCCAGCCCACACTTCCCTCCAGAGCAACATACGGTGAATAGTGAAAAGAATGAGCAGGTAGGCCGTGGACATTGGGGATCGACCCCAGAACCTTTGGGCCGTGAGCCCCCCACCCACTCCACGACCCAGCCCTCCATGTAGAAGCAGTAAAGCTCCCTTTATCCGTCCACACAACGTTTAATCTAGTCCCTAGTCTCGAAATGGAGACCAATGTAGCCATGGACGCCCAGCCCAGTCTGACGCCCCCGTTTTACAGCCGTAGGTACCTCGCGGTTTTATGATCTCATCGCCGTGACGACGGAGAGCCTCACCTTCCCCTCATCGTCCTCGAGCTGGAGCTTCCCCTTCTCCGACTCTTTGACCCGGGCCCCGATCGGGACCCCGGTCCCTGAGTCCAGCCACACGTAGTCTCCCTGGGGACGGGGGAGAGCCGAGACCACCGCTCGGTTAACACAGAGACACAACATAGAACACAGCATCTTCCATGCTAACTAAGGGACTTTGCTAGCCCTCTGGGGGGCTAGAGTCGGGGGGTGTCATATGGCCCGTACAGCCCTTTGAGACTGGACCTGTGATTAAGGGCTGTACAAATACAATTGAATATAATATAAGGGTTTGATTTGGATGTGATCCATTCCCGATGGACGTCCCTCTTACCGCAAGATGCAGCATTGTGGAGGACTGTGGCCAGCCTCGGAGGAAGGAAGGGTTTCACACCAGTGGGAGTCGGTTCACTCGCTTCCACTCAACGACACAACCCGGCACAGCTGATGTACCACAACAACCGGCAAATACAGTCAGAGAGGACAGTGAGGTGGAAGGTCAGTTACACAAGCTTTATAAACAATAAATTCTCATTTTATTTACTTTGAGAGCAGTGTCCCACTAAAAACCTGGAAGGTAACAGAGATTTGAATCTTGTGTTCTCACAGGCTATAAATGTGAAGCCTGGTTCATTTAACAACACGTACATCCATACAGCAGGCTGTAGTTGTATAACGTTGTAATTCGATACAAACGTGACCTACAAAAGCACCAGGTAATACTTGACAAGTCAAATCTTACCTGGCTGTTGACTTTTCTGTTTGCGTGTAGGCCTGCTCTTCACTGGGAAAAATACATTGTTTCTACCATGTAGAAGGTGAGGTCCTAACCGGGTAAAGTCCTGAGGTAAAGAAAACCGGGAAGTGGGGCGCAGAGCAGCCAATGAAGACGTGTTTATGGCTCTTTGACTTTGCTCTCCTGGCCTGGGCAAGGCCCTGACGCGTCACATCGATCCTCCAAACAGAGTCCGAACACAACATAAAGATCTGAACCTTCTCGTCTGCTGAACGTCTTTCAGAAAAATAAATACTTAGTTTTGAGGAGACTCAAAATTTTTTTTAGGTGGTTTACTTAAGAGGATTGCAACTCTTCTTTTCCAACACACTAAATAAATAACTGATATTAACTATAGTTAAATGTGTAGTTCTGTAAACGACAGCAAATACTAAATTCGGTTGGACAGGCTCACGTCAGGACTGTCATGATAGGACTAACGTACAACTAGAAACACCAGAACTGCATTTGAATCTTTACTGAGTGTCACACTAGTCATGGCAAGTGTCTTAAAGTGTCACTTCTCATGCCTTTATCAGTCCATTTGCATTTGGTCGGCAACTTGATTCATATGAATGTCTTAACTTTAACAGAAGCCATTCAAATGTTTCATATGGATGGAACCAAAAGCTGACTAGAGGAGGGACCACGGATGGACTAGTCCGTGTCTGTTTGACATGTTTCTTGGTTCCTTCCGTCCTGGAACTCTTGGCAGCTCAGGAGAACATCCAGCACTAATCAGGTCGTAAACCGATAAGAGCGAGGGGGCAGGAATGCCAAGTGAAACCAACATCCCCTCGCTACAGATTAACCAGCGTTTCTCTAGCGGGAATCCACGAGGAGGACAGACCAGAGTACAGCCGGACACGTCCGCCGATAACATCTCACCTTGTCAGCCCGTGGGCCTGCTGAAGGGCCGCCTTCCAGAGCTCAAGTGACTGAACCTTAGGGGGCTAGGAGAAGAGTTAACATTTACACCCAGGGCATTTATCAGCTGCTTTTATCTGAAGCGACCTACAATAAGAACAGTTGTCAGAAGAGAGAACAACAATATATTGCCGTCGGTACAGCAAGGATGTTCATAGAAACGAGTGCCAAGCACTAACAATCTCTAGGTTAACCTATTCCCCGTAAACAACAAAGATAGCTAGGATAAGAGCTTCCCCCAAAATGTACTTTAAGAGAAATCTAAAATGATGGATGATGAAATGATGAAAATGGAATAGGAAGATTTATTTGAGGGGAGAATGCTGCTTTTAAAATCATATTACAATATGGTTTGACCTTTAATCTGTGACCATAAGGACTTCATTGATATCCACGTCATACCAGGAAACAAGGTCTTCGTGTGCCAATATTATTGATCCTTTATCAGTGTGATTATGTGTACCTCATTAGTCATACTCGGATATGATCACACCCTAAACAATAAAGAGAGTGAGTGAGTGAGTGTGTGTGTAAACAAGTTCCTCGGGACGTCTTGGCGTATTGTTGAAGTAGCTTTACTACAATTACACAGGACAAGTAACAATGTACAACAGTTGGACGTCACCATGGTAACACTGGACCCCATCCTCGTCACCGCGGTTACGCTCAGCAGCCCCACAGGATGAAATGTTCCATTTAGTACAAAAACAAAATAGATAATTCAATGAAAAAAAAGAAGCAAAAGAAATCCAAAAGGATACATTTACAGTGTTACACATGAACACCAAGTCGTCCTCCTCGCCCGCGGTAAAGACACACGACTGCCTTGTGGTGTGTGTGTGTGTGTGTGTGTGTGTGTGTGTGTGTGTGTGTGTGAGAGGGGTCTGACAGGACTTGAATCTACACTGCTGTCGCCCCCCTCACCGCGTCGCCTCTCTCTAACGGACACCTGGAATTATTCTCATCCTAGTTCACTCACAGCTTGCCCTTTATCTGAACCTCCATGGACGCAATGTTTCCTGTGTGAGAGCGTGTTTTGGCGTGACTTGACGTCGGGTCTCCGGGCAGCGAGACGCCGCCGGTCCTGAACAACATGACAGCCCTCTCCGTAGCTCTCTGTAATCTGGAGGAGCAGCAGAAGGGTTAAGGAAGGCCTGAGCCGAGTGAGGAGATCTGAACGCAGCGCAGGGTGGTGACCTGATCAGAGTTGGGGTCCAGCTCCACTCCCTCGTTGGGCGATCCATGTTACTATCTCCGGAGGCCGGTCCCCGTCTGTCTGTCAGTCCGTCCGATGGAACGAGAACATGAAGGCACGGATGAATGAGAAGAGCACATGGTCGAGACTCGAGTCTGTATACGGACGCACACACACATGGACACAAATCCACACCGTGTTTTGAAGATTTCTATTACATGATTTTCATATACTTCGTAAAACATCACTTTCCTGGCTTTAGAGTTGATATATGTTCTCCATTCTCTGGATGTTGTCTGTACACATACACACACTCACAAACACACACACCTCCTTAGACACGCATTCTTCCTCACACACGCATTCTTTCTGACACACACACACACACACACACCTTCTCATGCACACACACACACACAAAGAATCACTACATAAATATATCCTTTCCTACAGGGTTCCACTGAAACAAGAGACATTCTCGACTACAGTTAGTTTACAGGGGGGGGGGGGGGGAGGGTGGGGGAGAGAGGAGGGAGGGGGGGGAGAGAGAGTATTTTGAAAATATAAAAAAGAGTGTCCGTCCTTTCTGTAAAGTTCAATGAGGACCTTGCTCCAGGTGTGGGGGGTTGGGGGGGGGGGATTCTCTCCCTCTCTCAGGCAGGCAACAAGGCCGGTCCAGCGATTGTACGTAGCGCGACTTAGCACCAGATTCTTAGCAGCTCCAGGAAGAAGAAGAACACAAGGCGCGACGCCCGTCCCCTGGCCCTGTGGGCCACGCCCCCGCGGGCCACGCCCCTTCAGGCCACGCCCCCGCGGGCCACAGCCCCCTCAGGCGCGCTCCTTGCGCTTGAGCTTGGAGGACTTCTTGGCGTTGCCGTTCTTGTTGAGCAGCTTGAGGACCTTGTCCTTGTGCTCCAGGACCTTCATCATGGTCTCCCGGGCCTCCGTCACCTGGTCCATCACCAGCTTGCAGCGCTGCATGTTGCCCTGAGGGGAGCACACGGCACCGGGCGTTAGGGGGAACGCACACCCCAACAGCGGCAAACACTGAATCTTAACAAGTACCGATTAAGTCACAATGGAAAAAATAATTATTGCGTGCGTGTCCAGTTGTGTGTGTGTGTGTGCGTCCAGGTGTGTCCCTACCTGGATAAGCTCGTTGATGCGGTGCATGTCGTCGTCCGAGGCGGCGGCTCTCTTCTTGGGCATCAGTCCCTCCTGCAGGCCGGACAGACGGCCGTACACGTCGTGCTCCAGACTAGACTGAAGGACAGCAGCAGCACAGCACAGGGTCAGCGCCCCGGTGGACAGAGTAGGCTTCAACCACTGGTATCACAAGGACAGGTGGGGGTCAGGTCTAGGGTATGGTGGAGGGGGGGGATGAGTTCAATAGGTGAGGTGGTGTGTGTCAGGTCTACAGGTGAGAGGGGGGTGGTGAGTGTCAGGTCTACAGGTGAGAGGGGGAGGGGGTGTGTCAGGTCTACAGGTGAGAGGGGAGAGGGGGGCGTCAGGTCTACAGGTGAAGAGAGGGAGGGGGGCTTCAGGTCTACAGGTGAGAGGGGCAGGGGGCGTCAGGTCTACAGGTGAGAGAGGGAGGGGGGCGTCAGTCTACAGGTGAGAGAGGGAGGGGGGCGTCAGGTCTACAGGTGAGAGGGGGAGGGGGGCGTCAGGTCTACAGGTGAGAGGGGGAGGGGGGCGTCAGGTCTACAGGTGAGAGGGGGAGGGGGGCGGTCAGGTCTACCAGGTGAGAGGGGGGGGCGTCAGGTCTAACAGGTGAGAGGGGGGGCGTCAGGTCTACAGGTGAGAGGGGGAGGGGGGCGTCAGGTCTACAGGTGAGAGGGGGAGGGGGGCGTCAGGTCTACAGGTGAGAGGGGGCAGGGGGGCGTCAGGTCTACAGGTGAGAGGGGGGGGCGTCAGGTCTACAGGTGAGAGGGGAGAGGGGGGCGTCAGGTCTACAGGTGAGAGGGGGGGGCGTCAGGTCTACAGGTGAGAGAGGGGGGGGGTGTCAGGTCTACAGGTGAGAGGGGGGGGACTCACCAGCTGTCTGAGCTGTGCGGCACACAGGTGGACCTTCCAGCCCTGAGCTCTACTGGCCACGCCCCGCTGGTTGGCCATCTCCTGCAGAGATCCCTTCTTCTCCTCTGGAGAGACAAGAGCCCATCAGAACCTGGCCCCGTCCAGATGGACCCCCGGAGCCCCCCGGACCATGACAACACCACCACACTACTGGCAAGACCCCCGTCACAGTCCGGATGGGGCGTAGGACACAGACTGACCTTTGACCCGGATGTCGCTGTAGCCGCTGGAAGTGGTGGTAGGCGGCCTTCCAGGGGTTTCTATAGTGACGCAGCAGAGTGACAGGGGGGCGGGGCTTCACCGGAACGTAGCGCACTCCTTCCTCGTCTGGACACACACACACACACACACACACACACACACACACACACACACACACACACACACACACACACACACACACACACACACACACACACACAGGTCAGCAAGACAACACTACACATGGATAGAATAACCCCATGGCCTGTACCAACTGGCAGGCTGGTCCGACCGTCACCCCCTCCCATGCAGGTGAGCGGAGGGCGATGCATGCAGTAGCACGTGGTTCACCCATAGAGGGAGCCCTCGAACCCTCACTCCTCTTCAAGCGTCAGGTACAGTCTCAAAGTCTTAACAGGCTGTGTGTTTATGACCACCCCCCCCCACCACCCCTGACCCTAGCCCCCCAGAGGGCAAGAAAATGGATAACTGGGGGGGGGGGGGGGGGTGGGCGTCGCGGTTACTCACGGGGGGGCGCCGGTACTCACCCACGTACTCCCGGGGCGGGGACTCTCGGCGCTCGGCGCGGCCGGTGATTGGCCGGCCCAGGCCGCGCTCCTCGTCCGTGGAGTTGGTCTCCACCACCTCGCTCTCCTCCGTGGAGATCACGTGCTGCTGCTTGCGGGGCTTCTTACGCGGCGACGCCCCTGGGAGGAGCTCCCCCCCGGGAGGGGGGCCGCAGAGCGACGAGGACCCGTGGCCCCCCATGCCCGACGCCCCGCTCACGTTAGGACCTGGGACGGGGGGGGGGGGGGGTACATGGGGTCACATGGTGGCTTTCTACACATGCACAATACTACACCTTTAATACTAGCATCTATAATACTACACCTTTAATACTAGGATCAATAATACTCCACCTTTAATACTAGGATCTATAATACTACACCTTTAATACTAGGATCAATAATACTCCACCTTTAATACTAGGATCTATAATACTACACCTTTAATACTAGGATCAATAATACTACACCTTTAATACTAGGATCTATAATACTACACCTTTAATACTAGGATCTATAATACTACACCTTTAATACTAGACCTTTAAGACCAACCATACTAGACTCTATAATACCAGACCTTTAATACTAGAACTACCAGATTAGACCTGCCACAGTAGAACTTCAATGCTAGACCCACCCCAAGAGGCCTTCTATACCCCACCACCCACCGGGATGCGAGGTGTCCATAGGCTCCGCCTCCTGCTTGACCTTGACCTCGGGGCAGAGGGCGCCGGCGGCCGTGCTGCTGGCGGCCGGCTGCGTGGGCGAGGCCACCATGTTGGCCATGGAGGCGGGCACCGGCGGCGACACGGCCATGTTGGCGGGCATCATGGCGGAGAGCACCGCCAGGGGCTGGGAGGAGGGGGGGGGAGGGGGGCCGGAGGAGGGCGGGGCCTGGGACAGGTGCTGGGCGGGGGACGAGGCCACCGCCTGCTGCTGCTGGAGCTCCGCCCCCTGCTGGGAGGGCAGGGCTTCCACCGCCGCCATGACGGGCGGCGCCATGGCAACGTGGACCTCGGCCTTGGGCTTCAGCCTGAGAGAGAGAGAGGGAGAGAGAGGTCATGGATGAAGGATGCAGGAGATGAGGATGGAGGAGATGAAGGTTGTAGAAGATGAAGGACGTAGGGATGGATGGATGTAGGACACTGTGTTGTAGGATGATTGGCCCTCACCCTGACGGCCTGGGAGACCCCGAGCCCCTCACGGAGCCCTCCAACCGGCCAGCGTTGGGCTCGCCCAACATCAGGTTCTTCCGGGCACACCTGGAACCAAGAGGGTCGTTACACACAGTGCACACAAGGAACGGAACCGCTCCCGGCCTGACACCGACGGACCATCCACGGCCGCAAACGTCCCCCCGACCCAGGTCAGACGTCCCCCCGACCCAGGTCAGACGTCCCCCCGACCCAGGTCAGACGTCCCCCTGACCCAGGTCAGACGTCCCCCTGACCCAGGTCAGACGTCCCCCTGACCCAGGTCAGACGTCCCCCTGACCCAGGTCAGACGTCCCCCTGACCCAGGTCAGACGTCCCCCTGACCCAGGTCAGACGTCCCCCTGACCCAGGTCAGACGTCCCCTGACCCAGGTCAGACGCTTTGACCCAGGTCAGACGTCCCCGGACCCAGGTCAGACCTGTACATCTCACACACACCCTCACCCCAGGCTCCACCCACTCATCTCTAAGCTTAAGGTCACTGGGCTAGTTGCCATCTCTTTTCCATGCTTTAAGCTTGTACATAAGGTTATCTAGTCACATTAGAAGGCCTCTACCGGGCTTTACAGCATCGTCACGATCCCTGCTCAGGAACAAGAGACACAAAACAGGGGCCGACCCCATCGTGTAACCAACCAACCAACCCTGACTGACCAAAACACATGGCCTGTGGCGATGAGGTCCCGCCGTCCCGCATCGTCACTCAGCGCTGTACTCACCCGTCATTGGTGGGCTTCTTGCGCAGGATGCTGGGCCGGGGGGAGGAGGCTAACGTGGGGGCCCCGCCCACCCCCTGGGTGTGGGCCTGCACCATGGTGGCCGCCGGCTGCGTGCCGCCGAACGTGCTGCAGATGGTGCTCGCCACGAAGGCGTCCGCCAGGACCATGCCTGAGAGACGGAGACGAGGGTTAGACGAGGGTGGGAAGGTACGAACACAACCTTAAAGCTGCATTGGGGAGGATTTAGTGCCAGCTAGTGGTGAGGTGGCAGACTACACCCAACTCATCAAGTGTGTAATCGTTTTGTGCTTTAATCTCCGAGTCAAATGAATTAAAACAATGTGCCTTGTTCAGCCCTTCGGATTAAAGTTTTGCGTGAAAAGTGCAATATAAATAACGTTTGATGGATTGACCGACCGACAATTAATGTCACAGGGGAGCTGACAAAAATGGTGCCAAATACTCCCTTCAAAGGCTTTTTCTGATTGGCCAGCATTGCGGGTCAACCACTTCCCTGCCGTGTTCATAACCATGTGTGTGACCTCCTGGCGCTCCTTCACTGCTCAGCGCTACACCCAGTACTCCCAGTGCGTGTGTTACTGGTCTGTGGTGGTGGAGCCCTCACCAGGCTTGGCGTCCATCGGCTGCTGGTTCTGCTGGGCTCCCAGGGCCCCCTGCTGGAGGCCCTGGGAGCTGGTGATGGAGGCCCCCGCGTGCAGCCCCTGCACCCCCATGGGCGTGGACTGGAGCCCCTGGGCCGTGAGGGCCCCCGGCTGCAGGCCCTGGGGCCCGATCTGGGGCGACTGCAGGCCGATGCGGTCCACCGCCATCAGCTGCATGGGGTTGAGGTGGACCGTGGTGGCCACGCCCACGCCGGCGGGGGTTGGCAGGGCGGAGCTAGGGGCCTGCGGGGTCACTGGGGAGGGAAGGGTCAAAAGGTCAGATTGGGGTGGACAGGTCACCGCTTTTATTGCCCCAACTTTTGATTGAAGCACTTCATACTTTTACCGTAAACATCTAACCCCTATCTGCTCCTTAATGTCTCTGTACTGTCTAGCCCCTACCTGCTCCTTAATGACCCGTCTCTGTACTGTCTAACCCCTACCTGCTCCTTAATGTCTCTGTACTGTCTAACCCCTACCTGCTCCTTAATGTCTCTGTACTGTCTAACCCCTACCTGCTCCTTAATGTCTCTGTACTGTCTAACCCCTATCTGCTCCTTAATGTCTCTGTACTGTCTAACCCCTATCTGCTCCTTAATGTCTCTGTACTGTCTAACCCCTATCTGCTCCTTAATGTCTCTGTACTGTCTAACCCCTACCTGCTCCTTAATGACCTGTCTCTGTACTGTCTAACCCCTACCTGCTCCTTAATGTCTCTGTACTGTCTAACCCCTACCTGCTCCTTAATGTCTCTGTACTGTCTAACCCCTATCTGCTCCTTAATGTCTCTGTACTCTCTAACCCCTACCTGCTCCTTAATGACCTGTCTCTGTACTGTCTAACCCCTAACTGCTCCTTAATGACCCATCTCTGTACTGTCTAACCCCTACCTGCTCCTTAATGTCTCTGTACTGTCTAACCCCTACCTGCTCCTTAATGACCCGTCTCTGTACTGTCTAACCCCTAACATCTCCTTAATGTCTCTGTACTGTCTAACCCCTAGCCGCTCCTTAATGGTTTGTCTCAGTATTCACTCCAAGGCTCTTCTGATATAAACCCCTCCTAGACGACCAGATGGTAAGTAGTGAGAGGAGGGTGCTGGGGCATCACAGGGTTTGTTCTCACCTGGGTACTGGCGTAGGGTGGGCACAGAGCTGGTGATGGGGGTGTATGTGTGGTACGGGGAAGAGGGGTAGGCGGGCAGGAAGTACTGGAACTGAACCGGAACCGAAGACCTGCAGGAGGAGGGCGTTAAACAGAGCCAGTCGCTTTAGAACAGAGAGGAACCCCTGGCAGGAGTTACAGCACAAGCCATACAAGACATGGGCATGAACTTAATAAGGTCCTTGATTCTGATTGGCCTCCCGTCCTGCCGAACTACGCCCCCTAGCTGTTGCAAGATCCCTGAAAACGCCGGCTGTAAAATCCCTGTAAACCTTTGTTAATAGTTCCACCTGTTGTCGCTGCGGGCCTCCATGGTGACGGCGCTGGGGGAGGATCGGTGCCCCGGGATGGGGATGAGGTTCGTTCTCTCCCCGGTGTAGTCGGGCTGCACGCGGGGCGACGTGTGGGCGATGGGCTGAGGGACCACCTTGGCTGAGGAGGAGACCGGACAACATATTTAGAACACATTGTTCACACACACACACACACACACACACACACACACACACACACACACACACACACACACACACACACACACACACACACACACACACACACCACACACACACACACACACACTGTTCTAAATATGTAAAGAACCACAAGTATGAACTACAGCAGGACGGATCCCAATGGCGAGGCAACACTTGTATATCCATGGGGAGATAGAGGTTTATATCATGTAAGACAGATTATTTATTACAAACACTGTTTATATCATGTTTGAGACATTATCTACAACAAACACTGTTTATATATTATCAATATCACTGCACGATAACTGTTTATATCATGTGTTGGTCTTGTAGAGGTCGTTATCAATCCCGCCATGAGAGCAACATTCTTTATAGCATCTGGTAAAGCTATTTCCTCTTTTCCTTCCTCTTTAGAACCACACAGTGGGTATGATTGGACAAAGAAGTATCCTTTCTCAACCGTCCTTCAGGACCTCAGCGTGCGGTTTTTGTGTCTTGACCCATTTATAAAACTCTATTCAAGTTAACAGAAACAGTTTGCCTCCGAAACAAATACCAGCTGTAGAGGCTGAAATCAGCCCACCCAACCAGGTGAACGACATGGAGAAGTGAAAGTCCTTCACAAGTCCTAGACCTGGCTGCTGTTGGTCCCTGGTTGTATTTGGACCAGGAAGTAAAACCATCACCAACTTCTACCTGTGAGCCTACGGTACCATGTGTGACGTGTGAACTGGGAAGTAAAACCACTCACCGACTGGGATGGCGGACGTGGTGGCCGCCGTGGCGTGGGACGAGTGGGACGCCATCGTCATGGTTACGATGGTGTTGCTGGTTATCTGAGAGTGTGGGGCTGGGGGAGCGACGGGATGAGTGATCGTCGTTTGTTGACAGAACGGGGTGTTCTCAACTTGGACACAACCTCTTCCCATGGTTATTAATATTGACTATTGAACTGAATGCATGAATGAATTAATCACTGCACTTTATTGGTCGTAACCATAAGCAGGGATGCAAACGGGTCAGGACCAAAAAAGAGAGGAATTTCCCGGAAATTCGGAAAAGTCAATTTCCAGTAGTTCAACCCCAACCAAGTATTGAGTGCATATAGGTGGACATAGTTTTAAGTGGGCCAACATTTCTATATTAAAAATGCTTAAAAAAAAAATCCTTTGCAATATTTCCATTTTGGAGATACAGATTTTTAGGTCTTCACTTAATGTTAGTCATAATTATTACTATTACAATAAACTGAAAGAATATAGACATGGGATGTTTGATTTCATTCAGTGTGTTATGGACATATAGGCCTATATAATGTGTTGGTTTCAATTTTTGAATTGAACATATTCTCCATCGCGGAGGCGACGTCTCTCCTTCACCTCTGAAACGGGGCAGAGCTCCGTAGGAGACACCTGCCTGACACAGCAACGTAGGGAACCGTGCATGTCCGCGGCACACAGCTCCACGGACACGCACGGGGGGAAAAACGGCGTCGCCGTCGCACCGATGGCACGCGGATACGCGCTGCTTTAACGAGCGCGCGGATCGCGCCGCTACATTGGAAGAGGCTGTTATCAGTGTAATCAGAGACAACGATGACTGAGTTCGCATGTTTCACGCTGATGTCATAGGTGCGTTTCATCAGGGTGTAAAACGGCGTCGCCGTCGCACCGATGGACGCGGATACGCGCCGCTTTAACGAGCGCGCACGTCGCGCGTCTACATTGGAAGAGGCTGTTATCAGTGTAATCAGAGACAACCATGAATAAGTTGATTCGAATGGTATGGAAACAGCTGTATGCGAATCAAGTGTGACGTAGCGCACTTTCACCCCGACTGCTTCCGGTGTTTGCGGGTCACCCAGAAGACCACCACACTCCAAAAGTCCCTCTGACGCCTACTTTCCCACTCATAGGAACGGCGGCGGCGGAGACGGTTCTCTCGCTGGGCCAGGGCATTAATTAAGGCAGCTTGCTGTCTTCTCCTCCAGACAGCCCCTCTAATGGCCAGGACCAACTGCGCCGCAAGATCGAGCACCACTTGAGCGAGTGTAATTAATGACTGAAGTCCTCTCTCCATTGTAAAACATTAAAACACCACGTCAAAACACCGGCAGGAAGACGACGGAATGTTTACAGGCTGGTTGCCATACCAACCCGCGGAAAATCTCGCGTGACTTAGAAAACTCGCGCGAATTTGTAGTTTTCACCAAAGTCCGTTTTTTTGATGGAAACACACATGATTCGAATTTCTTTTAATGCGCGTTGCCCAGTAATGCGAATCACTTTGGATAGAAACATGGCTACTGTCAGCCTGAGACTGTGAGAACCCCCCCCCCCTCCTCAAAAACGAAAACTCTTCGGATCTGAACGATTCACACAAGTCACCTAATTGGTCATGAAAAAAGCGAGTTTCGCTTTTCGGCGCTCTGTTTGCATCCCTGATAAGGTAGGGGTAGAAGCTTCAGCTTATATCAAGCCCCCCCCACTCACATTCTTAAGAGTAACAAACAAATGTCATACATACAGGGTGTTTGTATATACATGCATACACTTACTAACATATAATCATACGCGCCTACATATACCCAAAAGGGTCAGTACTTATATCCAGTACATTTCCACCATACAATCAAAAACATCCTTAATGAGCCTGAACTGGGTTTTCATGATAAGTGGATATTTTCATATCCTTGCGGTTAACTTTAATGGCGCGCGCCCGCCTCGCCCCAGTATGACGGAGGGCGTACCCATGGTGGTGGTGGATGGCACGGCGTTGGTGGCCACGATGGGGGCCACCGTAGCAGCAGCCATCGGGGTCATGGTGCTGAAGATGGACTTCTGCAGAGAGGAACCAGAGACATCGTGTAAAGAGCGAGAATCAAGTCACCCAAATAGAATAGACCCTGAACGACCCGTCTGTGGTGACGCAACACCGCAAATGAGGTGCTTGTGTGGAGCATTAGAATGCTTCGGAAAACTTCACAAGTTTACAGAAAAAGATGGCAATGTGCTGGGATTTTGCTAGCAGTACGCTAGCTAGCAAAAGGTAGTATCAGCTCATAGATTGAGAATATACTGAATGTAGAAAAGACAAGACACAACGTTCAGGACTCCGTTCAGGAGGTTCATCCTCTTCCAGGTCTGACCTCGGCTGTGGCCTGTGTGAGGTGTTCACATCTGACCTGGGTCAGGGCGTGTCCCATTCTGACCTGGGTCAGGGCGTGTCCCAGTCCCACCTGAAGGGTGTGTCCCAGTCCACACCTGAAGGGTGTGTCCCAGTCCCAACCTGAAGGGCGTGTCCCAGTCCCACCTGAAGGGTGTGTCCCAGTCCCACCTGAAGGGCGTGTCCCAGTCCCACCTGAAGGGCGTGTCCCAGTCCCACCTGAAGGGCGTGTCCCAGTCCTACCTGGGTCAGGGCGTGGGGCTGCTGGGGCTTGGAGCCTCCGAGGGCGGGGTGCGAGGGCAGCGTGATGCGGGTGGTGGCGTCGCGGGACGTCTGCGGCCGCTGTATGCTGATGGTGGCGGGGGGAGGGTGGATGGTCAGGCCGGGCCGTCTGGGGAGAGAGGATAGAGATGGGGTTAGGCCACACGATGGGGGGACGCAAGTGGTTTCAGGGTGGTTCTTGTATTGACGATGTACACAAAATAATCTCTCCTTGGTCAAACATATTGAATTTTAAACCCCCTTTAGCAAAATTAAGTAAATTGGAATAGTGAACTTCAAGTTTGTTAGACCACATCCCCATTTTGCTCACTGAACTAAGAAAATGCCCAAGTCAACAATGGTGTTAACATTAAAAAAAGAAAATGGATGTTAACACATCATGCATATTAAATCTCCCTTATTTCCCTCCCAAAACGTTTTGTGCTGGGGAGAAGGGTACTGGCCTTGAATAAAATGATAACAATAAACACGTACCCGTGGACCATGTCAGCCGCTTGGGTCACGGCGGGGTTGATGACCGGGGACTGGGTCCTGCTGGCAGAGATGGGGGCGACCACGGTGGGCAGCACGGCTGTCGTCGTGGTGATGGGGGGGCGGGTCTGTGGGGACAGAGGTGTTGTCACGGTCACAGAGCTGCTGTCGCTATCCGACTGTACCTCCTGGTACCCTGGTAACAGAGCACTGTACCTCCTGGTACCATGGTAACAGAGCTGCTGTCGCAATCCGACTGTACCTCCTGGTAACAGAGCACTGTACCTCCTGGTACCATGGTAACAGAGCTGCTGTCGCTATCCGACTGTACCTCCTGGTATCGTGGTAACAGAGCACTGTACCTCCTGGTACCATGGTAACAGAGCTGCTGTCGCTATCCGACTGTACCTCCTGGTATCTCCTGGTAACAGAGCACTGTACCTCCTGGTACCATGGTAACAGAGCTGCTGTCGCTATCCGACTGTACCTCCTGGTATCGTGGTAACAGAGCACTGTACCTCCTGGTACCATGGTAACAGAGCTGCTTGACGCTATCCGACTGTACCTCCTGGTACCGTGGTAACAGAGCACTGTACCTCCTGGTACCGTGGTAACAGAGCACTGTACCTCCTGGTACCATGGTAACAGAGCCCTGTACCTCCTGGTACCGTGGTAACAGAGCACTGTACCTCCTGGTACCATGGTAACAGAGCCCTGTACCTCCTGGTAACAAGAGCACTGTACCTCCTGGTACCAGGGCCGTCAAAGACTAATTCGGCATTAGTGCTTTCATGAAGCAGTTTGTATTGGGTTCACTGTATGGTTATGCAGTCATATTGGAGTTGGTTGAGTCAGTGTTGCTAAGCTTCTACTGGGAGTATGGAAACACCATACCCTGATGGTATCCAGGTGGATGATGTGCGGCACGTTGCCCTGGCCCTGGCCGGAGTTGGTTCCGGTCGTGGGCCGCAGGACCGTCTTGGGGCCGGACATCGCCGCTGCTGCAGCCGCACCTGGAGGAACACAGGAAGCACACGGGTACATCAGAGACTTGGAGACTAGTAGACCAGAGAGCTACAAGAATAACTAAATTAACAAAGGGAACTACAAGCAGAACAAGGACTATATTAACCATAGCAACAATAAAAACAATATACATCAAACACAAGAACGTCAGCCCATTAACCGTAAGAACGACCTTAACCAAAATACAGCAAAAGAACCACAAGTATCAACTACAGCAGGATGGATCCCCATGTTGAGGCAACACTTAACCGTAAGGTTAAGTGTACCCGGTTAACCCGAGGTCAGTTTGTGGTGTGAGGTGGTCATTAGGCCACGCCTACCGCGGGGGAGGTGGGAGCTGAAGGTCTGAGGGGGCACTGCCGAGGTCCCGATCTGCACCGGCGCGCCGCTGCGGATGATCTGGATGTTGGCCGACATCAGCTGGTGGAGGTTACCGGAGTGGCCCTAGGAATGACAACACCAGGCGGTCGGCGAACAGGCACACACCCAGAATCCACGCCTCACCTGCTCCTCAAGGGGAACCGTCACACGGTGGAACGCGCTTTGTTCTACTAGAAGAGAGCACTGATGGGCCTTTTTGCAAAATCGGAGTCCGTTCCGGGCTAGCTCGGAGCTAGAGCCAGTGTTTTGGTTTCACATCGCCAGGGAACCGGCTCCGGCCTGTAAAAACCGGTTTAACTCCAGCCCCAGGATTGAGCTGGGCTAGAACGAGAACTGCCTTTACGCCAGGGGCCGGGGGCGGGGTATCCTTACCTTCACAAACAGGAAGACCAACGAAGAAGACCAGCATTTTTAAAAACACCGAAGTAAACAATGGACGGGAATAATTCGTGTAAGGTTCATTCTTTAAATATTCAGATTTAAAACAAAATCAGAAAACAATTAACAGTCGTTTTTTGGTTTTTCTGATTTGGTTTTGAAAAGGAAAAAGGGCAAAAGGAATAAACAAATAAACTGCATTTTTCTGTTTTTTTTTTAAAATCAAAACGGGAAAACTGAATAATCCAGTTGCTTGTTTTGTTTGCGTGATATTTAGATAAAACCGCAATGAATGAGCACGCGGTTTAAAAATATACATATAAAGACGTTTCAAACGTTCCATCGAGTCTCTCTCATTCTACAATGGCCAGCTTTATTGTTTTCCGTGGGAGCCGGTGACTGAGTCTGCGAGTGGACGATCTGAAACTAAATCGGAAACTAGATTTATTTTTCGAAGGTTGTGCTCCACACAGAACCTCCTCACCGTCATAACGGAGCACTTCGGGGCACCAGGTTGCTTTAGAGCGGTACTGATCGCGTCGTGTGTCTTTCCAGTGTCAAATAGTTCACGAATAAAATCACCATAAGGTTCAAGTGCGGCCATAACTAAGGCTAAATATAATTAGACAGTTTATTGCTGGGGGGCTCTTTTTTCTTCGCTGCATTCTGCCTTCTGGTGTAGCCTATAAATGTAGGCCATCTATTTTTTTTTTTTTCTGTTTCGGGTTTAAAAAACCAACACACAAACACAAATAAACTGCATTTTATTTGTGTTTGTGTGTTGGTTTTTTAAACCCGAAATAAACTGCATTTTATTTGTTTATTCCTTTTGCCCTTTTCAGTTTCAAAACCAAATCAGAAAAACAACTGTTAATTGTTTTTTCTGATTTTGTTTTAAATCTGAATATTCAAAGAACGAACCATACACGGATTGACGTGAAAACGAAATTGTTCCGGCAAGGCGCGAGGGTTGCTGGGAAAGCGGAGACGTATGCAGACGTTTGCAGTGACGTCATGACGTTGCTCTCGCCGGCTCCATGGCTGGCTCTGGCCGGTGTGAAACCAACTGGTTCATAACTGGGATAAGGCTGAAACCAGTTTTGAGCTGGCCCTAGCACCAGCCCGGAACTGGCTCTTGGTTCTTTTTGGTGTGAAAGCCCTATGAGAGTCTTGAGTGACATTGCGGGCGACTCTGTTTCAACTCCTTCAAGTCCCGAGCTGCTTCAGAAGACGTTACGAGATCCTCCCGTGAGGTCCCTAAATCCCTGCACTTTCTGTTGTTGTTTTTGCATGAACAGCAGTGTTTATTTCATAAATAAAGTTTGACGGGTTTAAGAGTAGGAGTATAAAGCACCCGCTGTCGGACAGACTCACCTGTTGGCCGCTGATGGTTGCCACGGGGATGGAGGGGGTGGGAGTGATGCTGCTCTCCATGGTGACGGTGAGGTTGCTAGGCACCTTCGAGGGCGTGGAGTGGTGGGTCTGGTTGGAGGCGGGGGCCGGGGCGATGAGGCGGCTAGGCATGGGGGGCTTCAGCTGCAGAAAGACACACAGGGACACGATGATCCCGCCATCCAGCACATGCTTTATCCAAAGCTACGCATTAGGGTGGTTATATAATATAAGGATAACTTGTTAGTGACGGACTGAGTTGAACTGAGCTGAACTCTGATTTACTAGCACAAGAACAACGTCACAAGTTACAATGAACAGGTGCTATAGAGCGCCCCCTAATGCATGGGAATAACAATGCATACTGTTGACTATCCATTCCATCCACAACACTACGGCCACTGAATTTGTTTTTAAATAGATGTCATTACAGGGCAGCTAGGCATCAGACAGCATCTGGCTCATGGTTTTCTACCGGTGGTCCGCAGAGGTAAGCGATCGAACCCAGCACCTTTCGGCACAGTCACTAAGGGGACCAGCTGAGGGTGTCCCTACCTTCACCGGCCCCTCGCTCAGGCTGGGGGGCTGGCCCTGGGGCAGGTGGACGGGGGCGGCGGACACCGTCACCGGGGTGCCCGGCTGGATGGGGATGGGCTGGGGGGCAGTCTGGGGCGGGCCGTGCGTCTGCACCTGGGGGTAGGGTCGCACCACCACCGTCTCCTGCTTGTCGTCCCGGAAGGCCAGCGACGCCCCTCCCCCGCCGGGGGGATGGTCTTGGGGGGCGTGGTCTCCGTCGCGGCCGCTCTCATGTTCGCCTCCGGCTAAAGGCGGGAAAACAACACGTGAAAGGCGGCACTTGACAGGCATCACTTTCCTAAATGTATGTGATGGGGTTCCTACCTTGTTGGCCTTGCTGGTTCACGGAGACCAGGTTTCCCCCACCTGGGATCTGGGGCCCTCCGGTGGAGCCCGGCATGCCGTGTCTGGGGAACTGCTGGGAGCTCATGTCTTTAGTCGGTTAGGATCTAGAAAATACACGTCGATCGTTAACTGTACGTTCACACCAAAAGCGAATTGAGCGACCAAATCACCGGAAGTCATTCACTTTCTATGGGCTCGAGCGACCAGAGAGACCCAAGCGTACAACGCTACCAGCGGCAAAAGTCAAGCGACCAGAGCGTCCAAAAGAAGTTGAAAACGATTTAACTTTATGCAAATTACTATGATGCGTATCAGCGACCAAATACTGACAGCCAATCGGAAAGTAGACGTTCTTTGCTTGCGTGGATCCCGGGGAACACCGAACACCGGCACTTTGGTTCCTGCCTAATTTTTTTGGTTCCTTCCTACTGTCTTCACAAAATGTCAAATGAAAGTTTAATCGCGGGATCGCAACAAAAAGGCTCTGGCCTGGGCAGAGGTGTCACGCGTGGTTGGTTGGTCTGGTG
This sequence comes from Melanogrammus aeglefinus, assembly GCA_900291075.1. NCBI lineage: Eukaryota > Metazoa > Chordata > Actinopteri > Gadiformes > Gadidae > Melanogrammus > Melanogrammus aeglefinus. Next base: position 314,233 of record OLKM01000198.1, read on the forward strand.
AGTTAGTTAATGAAACGTTTGAGATTATTGTAAAATAGGCACGATACATGCCTGTTAACCGAGATCCTAGCACACTAATCTTCCTTGCTCTGAATGGGAGGAACTCGTTTTCAAATATCGAAAATACTTTCGTTGGGCAAAAGAATAATACGTCGTGCAAAGGAATAATACACGCATAAAAATGCAATAATAATGCAAATGAATAATTCTTATTAGTAAGTTAATTAATTAATAAGGCTTATTTATAGAAAATCTTTGCGCTCTAGAACGTTCGCATTAAGCGGGAATCATTTTCATTTGCTCTCCGTACCCCCAATCTAACAAACCAATCGCGTGGAGTCATGCTGTAAACAAAACACGTTTTGTTTAATCAGCAAGACAAGGGACAAATGACAAGGGATATATCTCTTGTCTTTTATCCCTCTATTCCCGCTATTCCCCACTATTCACGGAGCCTGAGGGGAATCATTTTTAATTAAATAGTCTAATTTGACTTGACTAGTCTATCTATCTAGCTAGATAAATAGATAGATAGATAGCCTAGTCAAGTCTTTATTAATACCAAACGACACAAATCGTCTGGAATTCATTTAGGTGATTCGGCTCACACAGGACAGCAGCCTACAAGTCCACACAGAACAAGGGAGACAAGTCTGATTGGACATACACAAAATACTTCACATTAAAACTAGACACCCGTTGATTGACAGACAGATAGGCCTAGATAAATATGTTCCATTATTCGTCTTGTGGAGCCAGTCCTGTGCCCGTATGCAAATTAGCCATGTGCGCCAATGTAAATTTGTTTGAGTGAGCGACAAATGAGTGCAGATCATGATTTGCAGATGCAGATCAGTAAAACACATTTTAACTACCCTACTAAAGCATGCAACGTTTTTTTGGTCTCGGTTGTAATTACATTTTAGGAGTGTGTGTGTGTATATATATATATATATATGAGGGTAATCACGGACGAAGCACGTAATCCAACAAGCAAAAAAGTCTCCGCAATATAGCCAAAGTGTAGTTCACTCTTTGATATGGCTGTCTGTTCTAAAAGCATACGGCTCCTTTAAATGCGTATGCAAATTTGAATTGTACGTCATCAGCGACAAAAGCGAACAGAAATATTCGCAGCGATTTTTAAGAGCGACCAAAGCGTCTTTGGTCACTCAATTCGCTTTTGGTGTGAACGTACAGTAACATCGACACCGTTTCTAACTTTCATTTAAGGCACCACAGACACCACAGACACCACAGAAGCTTACAGACAAACGGTCCTCGTCAACAGAAACTACAAGCTCTCATTTCAAACTACCGAATCGATATATTCGCAACAGCATATTTTCCAACAGGTTGATCGCCAGCTTTTCGAGCCAACCTGAGAAGCCAGACTGCATTTTGTTAAATTCACACCCCGAGATGTTCCCTCGGTTGTCGCTACCCAGCAACTCAAAGGGATTCACCCACTCGGATTAAACCTCCGCTGTTACGTGGATCATACGGGTCGTCGCTGCGCGGTGTAAAGGGGACCCTGGCCGTCAATACATTCAAGTGCTGATCTGTGTAATGCTACACATCGATAGTGACCGCCAGACAATCGACAAAGTGAAGACACCCCCCCCCACCCCCACACACACACACACACACACACGTACAGTCTCGGCGTCGCTCACTGCAAACGCCCTCTAAAGCCACAACACTGTCAATAACGATGCTGAATGGTAATAATGTGACATTAGTGCAGGTGAACCCTGCTCTGTGTTATCTGGAGGATGATAGTGTGAAATTAGTGCAGGAACACCCTGGTTTAGGTTAGCTGGTTAGCATGAGAGCTAACGTTGGACCCGCTACACCGCCTGTTTCAAACGCGGTTTTTTTACACAATCAAGGGGCTGACGCCCCACACACGCTACGCATCAACGCGGGTTCGCACTCTGCACACATTGTACCTTTTGGTGGAGAAATCGGGGCCGAAGTTGCTTTTTTAAGTGTCAATGTTTTTCCATTCGTCTTTTCTCTTTTTAAACCGGAAGAGCAAACAGGAAGCTAAGGCAGCCCCCCGTTGAAATCAACCAATGAGAGCGCATCTCCGCGTGGCTTCGACCAATCGGTAGGCCGGTGGGAGCTTGGCCCCGCCTCCGAGTCGTCAACTGAAGCAGAGGTAGGGGGGAGGTAGGAGGAGTAGTAGTAGATTACATGCTTAAATAACGCCTTTATTTAAAACACCAAATTGAACTCATGTGCTTTTATGGAGCATGTCACATGAGAAGAACTGCCTCCATATGATATACACTGTTGAATCCTTCTATCCCATCCTATAACGTGGAGGATCGTAAATCGACTGCATTTATATAGTGCTTTTCTAACCAGTGGCCACTCAAAGCGCTTTACTACATTTCCTTCAACATTCACCCATTCACGCACACATTCACACAACGACGGCGGTGTCGACTACGCAAGGCGACAGCCAGCTCGTAGGTCTCGCTCTGGGACAACCCCACACTTAGCTAGGAGGAGCCGGGGAACGACCCAGCAACCTCCAAGTTGAAGTTACCAGCCAACCTGAGCCACATGCCGCCCGTTTGTCAAAGCTGAGAGCAGTTACACCGGGATCCCACCGGACGCGTTACGAATGCGGCACGGCTGGGACTTCTGCCCTGCGTGCATTTCCACCGGGCGCGCTACGGCAGCGCAGCGCTGCCTTCCGAGCCAGCCGTATGTTAAAGGTAAACAAAAATAAAGGTCTGACCGCAACAAAGTGCTCTTTCTCTGTAAAGTGCAATGGGGAATTAGAAAAGTCCTACATGGTTGAACTGTATCTTCCAAATGTTGCAGCCACTTCTCAGTGACTTGGCTGAATTCATTGGCTTGGCTTGGATCGTTCTGTTCCTGTTGTGGTAATAAGAAGTAGAGACCTCATCTTCATCTACCTGAAAGCTGCCTTCTCCGGGTCAACTTCATCCTGGATGGGCTTCCTTCCAATCGGGCCCTGCTCCTCACATGAAGCAGAGCCCAGCTTTACCCAAGACTCAGATGTTTTTTTCACTGTTATCCCTCAATAAAGTTTCTTTGATGTGTTGTTAATTATGTATGACTGTGTGAAAGGTCTGAAAACTTTGCCATAGCTTATGGTCATGATGTTTACGTTGAGAAATATGTGGTAGGCTTACTGCTTAGAAATGATTTTTTTATGAAGCTTGTTTATATGCTATTTCCCTTCCCATGATGATAAATTAACATTTCATTGCTTTGAGTTGTGAAGATTATAGAAATAAATATTAAATCCGCTGAATCAGAATACTCTTATAAAATCTTTAGTGATGGATTGTAAATGCCCTTACTGAAGTACTGTACAATAAGTGCAATTTGGAGGTACCTACTTGTATTTCACTTGAGTATTTAATTAAACCGACTTATCTCCAGATGTTTGCGATAAACTGGAGGATGACGGTAGAAAATCCTCCTAAACAAATTTGAAGAGCCCCCCTGGATCGGCTGGGAAAGTCATAGTCACGCTGATTACAGGTGTTTTTAAAATGCGTACGGCTCTCCCAGGACAGCCACGCAACGGAATATATATATAATATTGTAATGTCATATTGAGAACATTTAGATCGGGGTCACGCAACAATCGGGGGATGTGGACACCCCCAAATATTGACGGCTATTTCGCACACTGCCATCACATTTATAGCCTAACATTACACTGTACTAGACACAAATGTATTTTCCACTAGCTAGTGGTGGTCATTACATTGTAGTGAAACTAGTAAAGACAACACAGCTTTATGTTACGGCGACACGTGGAGGCACTGCAGCTCTGACAATGTGTTACAGTAGGCCTACTTGGTATTTCTCCTCACTGATTGGTTAACAGACTGCCTTCAAACTTAGTGGTCAAGCAAGAAAGAGGGAGGGGCTCGTTCTGCATACCTGTGAATGACTAATAGCCGCGGATAATGGCTATTCAAAATCCGGATAGGGCCGGATTGTGGCCTTGTTGGCTTTCCTAAAGGCCGATTCATACCTCCGGATCCAGAGCTGATTTTACTTCGTCTCATCCGAAATCGCAGACAAAGGCGCCAAAAGGGTACACGGCGGTGGCACGTGAGACCACTCAATGAGAACCGTCACATCTATGGCGAGTTTGTTTCTTTAGTTTTGCCGACGAGAGAGCGCTATTTCCTCCCAGCTGTTCGTGCATCGTTGTTTGTCGCGATGACCTGGCACGGTGGAATCATACAGGTGGATATACCGCCTCACCAACCCGCAGATCCTCTCCTCAAAAGTTTGCGCCATTAATAAATGTTCCGTTCTCTCTACTTCGTTTGGTTTAAGATTCGCGAACAGTCTGACTTTTGACTCTATACTGCCGACTGTTCTGTCGATTTCTCCTACCCGTCGAGATCTTCTACTTTGTGCACCGATTTCCCAATTTGCTTTTCCACGCCCATACATTTTTGCTGCTCTTCAGTCTTCGCTGAACGGTGATTCCGGGCGATAAATATAACAAGACTGATTTTCATTCCTTTTGGGATACTACTCTTGATAATTACTACCATGTTCACCAAAAAAAATACTAGCTGTTACACCTTTCCTGTTCCTTGGCTCTCAGACCGTAGTCGGGGAGCACAGGGGAGAAGTTTCCTCCAGGGCCGATGTCCTTTTCGGGGGGTTAACACCCTTCACTAACCGGCAGTGGGTGGGTCCGTTTAAGACACGGGCACGGATTTTTGACGTTTGATACTTTTATTTAAACAGTACACGTATACGCAAAAACACAACCGGACTCGTTTTAGTTCCTCCTAGACTGACACTCGCGCAATCGCTCGCTCACTCGACCGTCGACTCATTCGCGGACGCCACGCGTCGCCCACACACAGAGACATTCCCGCGCGCACACACATCCGCCACTCTCGTGACATAGCACTATATTTGATGTAATTCATTACATGTTCAGCCCTTATCTAAATTCTACCTACTGGTGTGAAGAATACATTTTAAATGTCCAAAATCAATTCACAATTTTTGTTTTCCTCCTTCTTAAAAAGATTTATTAATAACAACTTTGCTCTTTGTAGCGATGGAAGAAAAGTGGGAAGAGGTTTATAACTACCTTTCTGAGGGAATATACCCTTCTGGGTATAATAAGTCACAAACACTGAACCTCAGAAGGTACAGTCAAAAATTCACAGTCAAGGGTGAGTATCTGAAATGCATTCAAATGTAGCTGTTGCGACACATAGATCGTCTGTAATGATTTTAGTTTGATAAGAGTAGCGTGAATCGATAGACAAACCTATCGGTTTATGCTGCGGTTGCAATTTTCGACAAAGCAGCAGAAATCGACAGAACACCGCCTCGATTTCCGGTGGTATTGCTCCGTTTCTCCCGGAGCACTCCGGATGGGTAAACTCAAGAGGCGACGGACTCGATTACGGACGAAACACCTCCGGGACCGGACGAAACGGTCCGTATCCGGGTGTGAATGGGCCTATCTGCGGAGGCCGCGTTGGACTGGGCCCCGGGCATCACGGTCCCCGCGGTTCCCGGGCCATTCATTCATTGACGGGGCACGGCGGGAGGAGCGGGGGCAGCGGAGGTGTCACACCAAAAAATTGTACCGGGGGCGAAAATTGTACCGCCTACGTAATCCGCGTTCGAAAACTCCAAACTTACCGGACAAGGAGGATCGCGTCGAGAGCTCCCTGATGATAACGGACGACGGCGTCGAACGTTGCCAGGCAACGGACGACCGCGTCGAGAGTTGCCAGGCAACGGACGACCGCGTCGAACGATGACGCAGGAAGGTTGGTGAACATTCGCGCTCATACATCGAGCGTCACGACTCACGAGGCGAAATAACATTTAAAAGATAACACTTATTTTACAAATGACATTTGTCAGCGTTGCTAACTTTATATTTGTATTTAATTTAATTGTTTAATCGCATTTAGCTATTAAACTAAGTGTTTTATTACATATGTTGGGACCTCAGTGGTGGAACGAGCTCCCTGCCGTTCTCAGGACCGCAGAGTCGCTCACCATCTTCCGAAAAAGACTCAAGACTCACCTGTTCAGAGTCCACCTCGACTCTGCATAGCCCCCTCCCCCCTCTGGCCACCATTGTACACTGTATTGTGTTGTGTTGTATTGTATTGTATTGTAGTACTTAACTGTGTAGCAACTGCAGTAGCTGCTGTCATTGCTGTAACACGGGGAATTGGTTAGCCCAGTGATTGTTGTACTTGCACTTGGTTCTATGAACATCCTTACTGTACCGACAGCGATATATTGTTGCACTTCTTATGACAAATGTACTTATTGTAAGTCGCTTTGGATAAAAGCGTCTGCTAAATGCCCTAAATGTAAATATGTGTCTGGTGTGAAAACTGCACGATGCTCGTACGACGCACTTCACGATCCACTTAGGCTAACGATGCTCTGGGGGAACTTGGACCCGAGCAGTGTGTTGCGCTTGGCAGTGCAGACGGAGCGGTGGAGCGTACTCAGCTTTTCTACTATGGAGGGCATTTTCAGATTTATGCGTTTTCATGCAATATCATCCCGCTGCAGACACAAATGGGCGTTCTCGTGTGGTGGGGGTCCCCGTTTACGCAGACTGGAACGCCCCCTTCTTATTCTTCGTTGCCTTACTCGCTGAACTGTATTAAAATGTCAAAGTGTACTACCCCGAAACCATGTAAAAAGTGTTGTGAATAAACTTCCAAAGCTTTTCAAATCTTATTTGGAAAATAACTTCACATGGTGTGTTTATAATTTATTTGTTACCAGCATTCGTAGTGTTGATCAGCAGAGAAATAGTCCACGTTGACGTCGCTTAGCAACAGAAGACACTGGGGTTGACAAATTACCGGACTACTACCCATGAAGTGAACGGAAGACCCGTGTAATAAAGGCCTATAATATTTCTGTTTATGGCATAGATTTCTCCTCAGATAAGGCCAATAAAGCAATGATAACAAGAACCAAAAAAAACACAAACGCTCAATCAAAGGCCCGGCCCGACCCGGCTCGGCTGTCAACATCCGGAACATTCACTAGATTTTCTCAAACAGAAGTTTCAAAATAAGATCTAGTAGTAAGTACGGGTAGCATAGAACTAACGTTAGCCAAGTGGGGGCTCCATGATTGCTAAATCTAATGAGAGAGGTCAAATTGCCATTAAGGAAGGAAAGCATAGTATGCCTTGCACCTGCTTCGCAGTATGCCTTGCGAAACCCAGTAGGCCTGTGCCTTCCCAAACCTTGTGATTGGTCGATGAAACGCTACCAGGAACGGCTAAAGGCCCATTTATGCTCAACATTAAATACGCATACGGATACGGACGGAGCCTTTTGTCCGTACTCTGCGTTCATTTCGTCCGTTTTTCGTCCGTTTCCACAAAGCTTATGGATACGCACCAAACGGAGAAGTACCACCGGAAACCGTGGGGGCTGTTGCCGTCACTACCCGAAAAATTCTCCGTCCTCCAGCCGCGATGAATTTAACGGCCTTACCGACCACCGCCTCTTACAACGAGCCCGTTTTCTTCTTTTATTTATTATGTACATAATCAAGACCTCCTCCATAGTCGCCATGTTTGTTGTTTTCTTTTTACAGTCTATGGTTTGTTGTCATAAACTTTTGACTCTGCGCTGCCCCCTAGTGGATGTATTGGTTAACATCTATGCCAACGTAAAGGACGCATGGAAGTATGTGAGCAGTGACGGTAACAACGTTTGAAACGGACGCGTACAATTACGTCCGTCGTACTTGGAGCATAAATGAACCTTGGCACTTAAAGGGCGTTCTTGTGTCGTTTTTACCCGCAAGCGTCCTCGTGTAAATGGGGCCTTAATAGCAGTAAATGGTATATTTTAGGATTAATTATAATCAGCACTAGTCTAGGTCCAAATAATAAATAAAATCAACTGCACTCACCATTGATGTTTTCAGAGAAGTACCTTTGATGATTGCAGCGAAGGTTACTTTTTAAATCCTGGTGAACGGACCTATAAAGTCGTGCAGCAGTACCCCGACCGGCTTCTTCTTCCTCTTCTTCGCCCTCACACTCCTTTGATGAACTTCTGTCGTCCTCATCTCCACTTACTTCTTTCTGCAAATATATATCCAAATATCTTTCTATAAATCGATCCATCTTTCACGACGGCCAAAATAACGCACGCTAGCTTGTAAACCGTCGACGTTTTATAAAGTGGACCACAGATTCCAAAATGGCAGCCAATCCTTCCTGTTGTCAACCGCTGAAAGAAACGACAAGAGATCCGCTTCCGACTCCTGGGAGCCTAGCCACGCCCTACTTCATGACGTACCGGATGTAGAAATATTCTTTCTTTTTTTTTTTTTTAGCATTGTTAACGTTGGAGCACCATAAAGCGAGAGGTCTGAGCGATCGAAGTCATCATTTTTGACCGACCATGGAAGTACATGCGACATGGAAGTTACTAATCACCTAGTCTGGCTGAACGGAAGTGGACAGTGTCTTTTGCTTAGCGGCCGATTTGGCCGCGACTCCTCCCCTTCCGGTTGGAATCATCGTGACAAAGAATCAAAAGATGTTTTTTTTTTTTTTTCTATACAATTATCTCCACATAGGACGACATACATCGTTAATGGTTTTTTGTGGCGTTTGGGATTGAGCCATTTCTGACAGCCTCTGAACGTCAAGAAGTTCCGTCAAAATAATTTCCCCCCCGACACTATTTTGCATGGACACCGCTGCTGCTTCCCGGGCTTAGCCCCGCCCTAGACGATTGTGATTGGTTTAAAGAAATAAAAACAGGCCCGCCCAGTTTCCCAACGGATAGACGGCTCGAGGTAGCGTGGCTCTATATGTTTAACAATTATTATTTTAGATTAGTTTGCCCCTTTTTGACTTTATAAGAAAAGCACCTTGTATATACCTTTTTAATTGTTGAAACAAATCATAATTACCACTCCTTTTTTAATATATTTCTGTTTCTGAAACGAGGATCAAATGCCCAATATATACACAGACCCATCAACTTGTGTACCCAGGGAACTCACAAGGTGTTAGGAAGCAAAGGAGTCTGAAATGACATGGTATCATGGACCTTTTATGTGTGAGCGCAATGATGTTCGCCGACTAGCCGGTTGCTGGTGCAGAGGGAGTTAAACTCGAAGTAGTTTCATAGTAAGATGTATCTGTGCAATATCCATCAACATCCACCGGAAAGCAAACCTCCAACATCCACCTAAATTAAACGTGACACTCTTGAATTCGCCTCGCATGCTCATCCACGGGTGTATCTCCAAAGTCTTAGGTCCCGTCCACCCGGAGACAATTTTTTTGTGAAACCATGTCTTTAATAACCATGTTATTAGGCAGATAATAAATAGATTTTTTTTGTATTGTATTTTTGTAGCTTTAAATACAGCCCCTTGGTCAATTTAATTACTAAGTGTAGGCCTACATTAAAAAGTATTTATCTAAAAGGTGAAACAACTATCTCCTCCTCGACTGGAATGTTTTTATACAGCGCGAAGGCTGGATGCGCGCAGGCTTGATTCGCTCCACTTTTTTTGGTGGAGAACCAGCTCCTTGAATATGTAGGTAGGCCTACTAAAGCGTTTGTACAGCTCGTTGCGTTTCCACAATGAGTCCATCTCTACGGAGATATTCCTGAAACGCATCAAAGGAAAACGGAGGGGTAGAGATCGTTTTCGCCTTGTTACTTGGTTGCTATTTATGGGGCGCTGCAGTTTCTCCGCTAGGACGTGCATGGCCACTTCCAAAATCTCTCTCTCGCCGCACAGCATCCGAAATACCCTACGCATGGTTATGCAACCTAATCCCACCATTAGATGGTCGAGGTTGACCGGGACCTCTCGGCAGCACACCGATTCAGTGGCAGTGGCCATGCTCCGGCTTCACCCACACGATCCGAAGGTGGAGCTGGAGCCTGAAATTGATCCCTCTCCACCGGGTGGCAGTCGGACCAAACAGGCATGTCCCTAACAGGCTCCAACGCGTAACCAGCCATATCACTATTTCCCGCCTTGGAGTGTAGAAGACGTTCACGTAGGCCTATCTGCAGCAATGACCTAGTCCTACCATTCCAGTGACGTCATCGGCGCTCTAATACTAAAAGAAGCATTTTATTTTGTTACTAAACAAAGCTATATATATTTTTTAGTGTAATTTTTATAATGCTCATAACTAACACATTAGCAATGTTGATTATTTCAAGCCAGTTCATCTTTAAGGCTGCCAGACATGTTTTAGGCCGCGTTCAGACTGCCAGCCAAAATCCGATTTTTAGCCCATCCAGATTGGAACCGGATGACTGTTTTGAAGTCTGAACAGTCCCAAGTCACATGAAATCCGATTTTTGCGAAAACGGATCGAAACCACCTCCGGGAGGTGGTTTCAGATCGCATTTGGACAGATGCGTTCTCAGTCTGAACAGCTCCAAACACTCAGATCGGTTTTGACTGTCCGTGACGTCACTCTACACGACGCCAGACCTGACCCAATGCGCCAAACCAACCGCCTCAGTCCTTGGACAGAGGAAGAAACGAAATGCCTCATTAATCTGTGGGGAGATGGGTCCGTTCAAGCGAAGCTCGAGGACATGTATCGGAATAAGTCGATTTATGAAAGTCTTTCGCGTTCTTTGGTCCATCTTGTTTGTTATTGTTTTTCTTGTCGCTATTACATGACGTCACACAATACACGTGCTGGATGACGCCTCCGCTCCGACGTCGTTGCTACAGCAACCTGTCAGATGGGTCAATAATGTGGTGCCCAGTCTGAACAGAGCCAAATGCGATTTGGACACTTGCTAAAACAGTGTGGACAGTCAGCCCTAAAAATCGGATATGAGAAGGAATCAGATTTGAATCAGATTTGCCTGCAGTCTGAACGCGGCCTTAAGGGCTGGTTTCCTATTCAAAGCCTGTGGAAGTATAAAATTACCCCAGCTGCCTTGGTCCTATATAATCCCTAACTGCAGCCAGGGGCAATGCAATAAGATGATCCTCCTGTAGACCTGGTTGTTTGCTTTTCCATAGCCATTTCAGCGAGCCTCAGAGCCTGAATCATTACCTGCTATGGCTGCAGAGCCACACAGTAGGAGTAGGTTACCACGCCAGTGACTTGCTGATTGTTGAAATCCAGGCGGCGCACTGTAACACTTTCACCATCCAATTAAATCCCTTTTAGCAAGTTCAAGCACTATTTGTTATGGAACATCAGTTGTACAACTACACTTCAAATTTCAGTTCATCTTTAATGCCATTCTGTGTCTTGGCAGACCGATTCTTGGAAACTAATGAGCTGGAATGTTGATTTCCTGATGAATTTCAGGTGCTGTTCAATGTTGTGTTTCTTAAATGAGTGGCAATGACAGAATGTCATGTTCAGCTTGTTCATAATGCTCTGATCAGGATTCGAACTCTCAACCGATCGGCAGTACGGCATTATCCCGTTGAGCCAATAACATTCCTGAAGTGCACAAAGCCTCATTCACATGGTGAAAATGTCGATTGATAAGCAACATCAAGAAAACTCTAAGCACACATTTCACAAGAGAATTAAGGGCTTTATTAAAAGAGTACAGATCTGAAAATTTGCACTGTTAATGGTATCCACCTAATGATAGCCGTATTTATACAATAACAAAATGGTCGGCATAATGGGTTGAGGCTGTGGACGGTTGGCTTTTCTATGAAATTGTGGGAAAAGTAAACATTTTTAGAGCAGAAGACCAGGGTGAAAAAGATGCATCTGATTTTAGAGATTAATATGATCAAAGAATTTTGAGTCCAGGTCAATCTCGGAGAAATAAGGCTAGTTCATATTTTCTTTAAATAGCGCCACCTTTGGGGGCAGTACCGCAATTTGGGTTCATTACTAGTGGGGGACATTGGTTTCAATGGTTTGAGTCAATCTGGTGAGGAGAAATAAGCCTAATCATGATTTTTTACAATAGCGTCACCTTTGGGTGCAGTACCACACATTTGTGTTTATGGGTAGAGGGGGTTATTGGTAACCATACCTGAAAATGTCAAGAGTTTTCGACTTACGGTATAGGCTGCAGTATGCAGTATGCTGTACGACTTTCACAGAATTTGAGGGGGAAAAAAAATGTTACAGAAACAATAGGGGCCAGCTGCTCGGACCCCTAATTAAATGTTTCTCGCGAGCACGAATAAGTATCTTGTGCTCACGAGAAAGCATCTGGTGCGCACGAGAAATTGTGTGTGTGCGTTTGCGTGCGCGTTGTGCATGTGCGTGTGTGCGTGTGTTCGTGTGTGTTCGCGTGTGTTTGTGTGTGTAGTTTGAGGCAAGAGAGTATACCTGCTCCAATAGAGCGAGATAAAATAAAGCATAATAATTTGAATGATTTTAGCTTTAAGCCCGCGATAAATCACACACTAAAATCATTCATTCATTCACGGGGCACGGCGGGAGTCGCGGGAGTGCCGCTGTCACACCAAATTTGTACCGGGTGCCAAATTTGTACTTGGTTACATAATCCATTCCAAACCTGCCTAGCAACAGATGATCGCGGACGATCGCGTCGAATGACGTAGGAAGGTTCGCGAACATTCTCGATATCGTTCATAGAGGGCGACAAGACAGATAACACTTATTTTACAAATTACATTTATTAGCGTTCCTAATTACATTTATTAGCGTTCCTACACTTTAAACACACAGTTTACTAGCTAAATTCGATTAAACAATTAAATGCAATACAAATATAAAGTAAAAACAAGTGTTCTAGCGATCCGATCGTTATCTGTGTAATGTAGCAGCTCCTATGAACATGAGCGAGAATGTTTTTTGAAACCTGCTTTATACACTCAGTTTACTAGCTAAATGCGTTTAAACAATTAAATCCAATACAAATATAAAGTTAGGAATGCTAATAAATGTAATTAGGAACGCTAATAAATGTAATTTGTAGAATAAGTGTTATCTGTCTTCGTCTTGTCGCGCTCCATGAACGATATCGAGAATGTTCGGTACAAATTTGGTAAGACACCGCCACCGGCACTGCCGTGGCCACGGTCGCGGTGCCCAAGGTAGTTTAATTGGGTTTATGACAGTTATGGACAGTGCTGCCTGTTAGCCAATCAGAGGTGATACGTTTGCATGTCATGAATATTCATTAATATTTATTCATAATTTGTTCACCAAAACCGACTCAGAGGGCATTCATTGCTATTAGTGACCACCGCAAAATCAATGAAAAACGATGCAATGAGACCTTTAAGCAATATGACACGAGTGTGGTTGTTAGTTTATTTTTTATTTTTTTATTGTGGGGGGGGGGGGGGGGGGGCGCCAGAAGATCATGGAAGGTCAGGGGGGCGTTTGCTCAAAAAAGGGTGAGAACCACTGAGAGTCCCTGCCTCCTCAGCGACACTAGATGGCGATAGACACATGTTTATATCAAGTATGTCACACAAGACGGACTTCATTGTCTTCTGTTATTCGTCATTAAAGTGACTAGGGCTATAAGTCATTTATAAATTCCCAACTAAACTATAAGTCATCAGGTTACTATAAGTCTCAGGAATTCCCAACTAAATTGAAAGGACTCCCCATATCTGATGAGATGAACTGACAATTAATCAACTATACGATGGACTAGGTACAGCCCCTATCCATGGAACCATATACATAACTTCAAAACAAGATACATTGGCAGAAAGCCTACTTTGTTTCGTAGAGGCGTTAGAGACCACCATGGTGGAGGTCAGTTGGAGAAGTGTATAGACGTGCGGTGACGTGCAGGGTAAATTATAACACAACGGACACACAACCACCTCCCAGACACATTGTGACTCAGGCTTATCAGAGCAGGTGTGTGTGTGTGTGTGTGTGTGTGTGTGTGTGTGTGTGTGTGTGTGTGTTGTGTGTGTGTGTGTGTGTTGTTGTGGTGTGTGTGTGGTATTCATGTTGTATGTGTCGAGTTTTCCGAGGTTAGTCAAGTTCCGAGGTTAGCTAATGAGCTAACCACAGCCTAGTGATGGTTAATGAACTGCTCTCCCAGGTCGTTAGTCCTACCACAGCCTCCCCAGGTGTGGTGACGGTTCCCATGAAGGCCCGGGTTCCCATGGCAGAGAAGGTGACCCAGGAGAGACACAAGATAACTAGAAAAAGAAGGCGAGAAAAGAAGAAGCAGCTTTATTCATGTGGGCTTGTCTGTCTGTTTATGTTGTTGTCTCTAAAATAAAACACTGGCAAGGAATCAATAAACGGCAAATAGGTCAAACCAACGCAACCTGACGCAACCAGATTTATTTGGGAAAGTGTGTGCGGGGGGGCGGCGGGGGCGCATTCCAAGGCTTCTCAAGCAGGAAGTTTTGGAATCTCCATGGAAATCGAAGCAAAACACAGCAGATCATCAAGTTATTTTTCCAAGAATTTCTCCCAGGCTCCGGTACAAAAATGTGCTCAAAATGTCCACAATATCGCTCTTTTTCAGGGTGTTGCTGCGTGTGGAAACACTGATATAAATAAAGCTGCAATACAAAAAACACAAACTACAGAGGAAGGTCTAATGCATGTGGCTGAAACCAGGAAAACAAATAAAAGTGAGGTATTATACACACCAAGGTTCCCTTTGCATAAACATTGTCTTTATTGGCCGTTTAAAGGCTGCGGGGGAAGTGGTTTTATAAGCAGAATAGCCTCTCTGCTGTGATCTGTCTTTACACGGCAGGCTGGCTCATAACACCTCGGAATCCACCGTAGATGTCCAGTCTGACAGATTTACAGTCTTATGATAATAATCGGCACATGCCATTTCCAACTACGGTCAAGGTTGTCAGTGTACCGCCTGTAATGAGGTCCAGAGTCTGGGGTGATGGATTCAGAGGCCCTCACTGACAGGAGGTGGACCAAACTCCATTCACTCTCATACCAACAGAAAGGAAAAACTGAACAAAAACCCAAAAGGAAAAGCATTTGATCAAGAGGCAAACTAGGAATCTGAATGAAACTAGGCTAGGCTACTGTACATTATTATAACTGTACAATAAAGTAGCACAGTTTAAGTTTTGCAAAGATTGCGTGGTCTCTCTACATTCCTGCAGTCTGTGGTATGTACTGAGGCCCCCATCACTTTGGCAGGTAGATGATTTAAAGAGCTGCCCTGAAAGCTTAATCAAACCTGAGGGACAGCGCCACGCGTGGTCGACAAAGGATACTGCACAGGTCATTTGCGATCAGCCTCAAATGATTCAGTGTGTGACTTCACTTGGAGCGAATTGGAAACAACAAGCAACACACTACAACACTGTCTGCTGTTTGGTCCAGGAGTTCTCGACATTGATTCACTCATGGATGAGATTTTTTTAAGACGTGAATCATTCTCAGCTCCACAGTAACCGCAAAAATGTCAGACCCCGTGGTAGATCACACAGGATTGCACCCGCCTTGGAAAAGGGTAGGCCTATTTAAAATACACACTCATCTTTATGTTCCTCCTGCTCGGAGCTGTGAGAAATGGCCCTCACTCTCCTCGGGGCGAACCCGTGGAGAAAAGGGAAGTCCGAGGGCCGAGGCATTCAAGGAATGTCCTTCTCCCAGGCAAACGGGGAGGCGGAGGAAGCGAAAATGTTTACATTGAAAGTCAAGGTTCGCTGCAAGGGAGCGCTGACCGCGCCGCCGACAGGGGAGCAAAGAGGCCGCGCCTCGGGGACGAGCGCCACAAGCACCACAATGTCTGAGGGCTAGTCAACCTTCTTGGATTATGTGACACATGGCCAGAATAAACAGTGGTTTCGCAACGCTCATCGTTATTAACGTCAGAACTACTGGCAACTGTTTTTTTCCATCCTAAAATAAGTTGGGTAATTTTGGAAGTTTGTGGCCAACTTTGAAACGGCACGCGCATGTCAGAGGTTCTCTTTATGCTATCAAACGAAGTTAATGTATGTCAGGACAATTGAAAGGAAGGCAAGAAACACGTATTAATGAACATATATTAAGGGTTTTATTCAATGAAAGTGAAATGTTATTGGCATATACAAAAATTCCATAACAAAAAGTTCACAGCAACGTCTTAATGGGCCATCCAGCCATTACCGGGCCACCAAATAATAACTTGATTTTGTATAATTTCCACGAATAATTTAAGGACAAAAAGGAAGTTTTCTTTGGCATCACAAATAGAAAACAAAATAAAAAAACAACAATATATTAACATCTCTCACTTCGGACAACCCTGAATGTAAACAGAGTGTAAATAGCAATATGGGGCCGTTTTTAGAACCAAGTGAAATCAGCTACTTCAGCGTTGCCCAGCAACACTTAGCAGAAGACTACCCTGGTTGGGAAGGGGAACACCAGCGACCATAGTACACACCACCCCATGGAGCAGGCGGTCCCGGTGTGTATTCTGATAGTACTACAGTTAAAACAAAACAAACACTTTTGAAAAACAAGAGCAGTTTCATCCTCGTGTGGAATTCTTTTGCAACAGCCTGAAGGGATGAAACACTTTATGTGCATACTGATGGTCGATTGTTATTCCCCTCCAAAACATACATCAACACATCAGAAACCCTGGAATGCTCCCGTTAAACAGAGCCCCACTAAACTGGAGTTCCTGCGCATAAGGGGCCATACATTCAGCATTCACGGGACATTAAATGGGGCCGACCGCCCAGAGCTCATTCTTAGCCGCGTCGTTGCAGCGCATTCTCATGTGATGGGAAAAGCAGCCGTGGTATCGCGTCTCGTTTAAAAACACAGTGACGATGACAGAGCGGCAAGGAGAGTGCTCAAGATAGACACGCCGTTTCCACCCTGCTTATAAATAATGTGGAGGAGACATGTGGGTGGTAGCCGGCTACCGGTTGGGGCGTCTTGCTAAAGTCTTCCTCAACAGTGAGGCAGGGGGAGAAGCAGCCATGCCCAGAATGTGCACCATTTTAACAAGGGGTGAGGGTCACCTCTTTAGATAGCCCTTTTTCTTTAATGGGCGCGCTCCCTCGCTGAGGAATGCCAGCAGATTAGCCGTGGCCTGTCGGGAGGGCATGGTGGAATGCGGCCCGTTGGCGATCACAGGCCCCATTACATTAACCCAGGATTTTCAAAATTAGAGCACCGCGAACAAACTCCAGCCCCCCGTTAAGAGATGCGTACTCAAGACCGCGCCTTAAATAAAGAACAGTATGTTCCCTGCCTACAGGGAGCTTAAATAGCTAACAGCTTAAATAACTTATAGATGGGGCGAACCCGGGGGATAGTGGCCTGATGTGCTTGTTAAGGGGGGGGGTCATCCTAAACCTGTAACCTTGAATGTAAACGTGGTCGAAGGAGGCCGGGTCAGTGGGGGGGGGGCGGCGGTAAGGACAGACCGACGGGGGGCAGGGAGAGAAGCAGGGCTTGGTACAAGCGAGACATCGCTCGTTTTTTCCATTAAAAAAAAAAAATGGCAGAGCGAGACTCAGTCATGAGCAGCACGTGATATAAATAAAAACATACATTAAGATGACAACGCGTGGCACGAAATTCGAAAAAAACAACAATCACGACAGATATATTAACAGATGGCTCCGATTCCTACACCCCGCACCGTGGCAGGCCGCTCCACCGCAGAACCTTCTGGAACCCCATCACCGTGGGAACCGGCCAAGCATTGAACGCCCAGCCCGCGGCCCTGAACTGCGACCCGTTCCGGGTTCCCTTCCTGGTCTTCCACGACGGCCGGTTCGGTCCGGCGTCACGGCCGGGCCTTGCAGCCTTTCTGCAGTCCAGGAGTCAGGTCCACAAGACCGACCGGCGGGCCCATCACTCCCCGTCATCAGGGGAGTACAGGGGAACACCATCATCGGGGGGGGGGCTCTCTCTAGAGTCCTGGAAGACCTCCACCCCAGCTGAAGACATCTGATCCACAGATCTAGATGAGGATCTCCACCACGTCTGAGTCCGGGCAGCTGAGGTTCATGAAAGTCTTGAGCGGTGCCTTCAGGGCTGCATGGTGGGAAGAGAAGGTCACGCTGTTAGAGAACAGGGCGCTCTTTGGTCGGGACGCTCCTCTGGCGCTCCTCTTATGTTCCAACCTCGAGGAGAAGCGACGCTGGGAACCGCACAGAGAGCCCAAGATAGGCCACGGCTAAAAAAATAACTTGAGGGGAAAGGTTTCTCGAATTTGGTGTTGGAGCTTGCTCAATACTAAGGTGTATTCACCTGAGAGAGACGCAGAGTGAGCGTCTGTAGCAGCACGCTGGCCTGGGTCCCTGATGGCGTCGGCTCCCTGGGAGAAGGTGGAGGAGGAGATGTAGGAACTCTGGGTAATGGAGTCCTGGCCCAGAGCCGAGGGCCCCGTTGAGCTCCTGGGGTAAAGCATCGCCTCACACGTCCGCTCCCCCCACCGATCCTTCCCTGCGCAGACAGAAAGAGAGGAGACTGCTCAATGACCCTGGAACATCTTCAACAAACACACACACACACACACACACACACACACACACACACACACACACACACACACACACACACACACACACACACACACACACACACACACACACACACACACCGGAGACCTCATTCCCCCACTACTATTCCGGGGCTGGAGACGCCATATACATTTCAGTTTAAAAACACACGTCTATTTGAAGGGGGGGGCGCAAAACTCATCGGCCCCTCCTCTTTATTTATACTTTTCTATTTTTTCTAGAAGCTGCACATTCTGTCTGGCGGCGCTGGCCTGTCTACCAGTTGTCCCCTCGTCGCTTTTTTGGGATTCGTGGATTCTTTCCCCGGCATTGCTCGAATAGGTCCCCTTAAAACCAAACCGTTTTAAACTCCGGGATGACTTACCCTTTCCCTTGGTGAGGTCAGCGAGGCTGCCGCTGCCGCCGCCGCCGCTGCTGCCGCTGCCGCCGCCGCCGCCGCCGTGCCCACAGCGTTGATGGAGGCCGGGACGGACCGGGCCAGGCGGAGACCCTGCCTCTCCGGGCGACCCGGCTCCCAACCGGAGCGCTGCTGCAGAACCTGGATCACAGCGTCCTTCTCCAGGAGCTGAGAGTGGAGCGCACGGATCCTGGAGGAAAACGACACGTCATGAG
This sequence comes from Melanogrammus aeglefinus, assembly GCA_900291075.1. NCBI lineage: Eukaryota > Metazoa > Chordata > Actinopteri > Gadiformes > Gadidae > Melanogrammus > Melanogrammus aeglefinus. The sequence continues at coordinate 333,319 of OLKM01000198.1, forward strand.
CACGCGTCCCTCCATCATCGTCACCGTGAGAGAGCCTCTTCAACCCCGAGGGCTTTGAACGCCCTGACACAGAGAGACTCACTGACTAAACCACATCGGTATTGTGGTTGAGATGGAGCGATCGCGGGCGAAGGGGAATGTGCACCTACCGGTTTTTCATCTCCTGCTGTCTGGGGCTCGTCGAGGAAGGCAGTGTGTCATTGAAGCTGCTGTTGGGAGAGCTGCCCGGAGACTGGTTGATGATCGTGGTGTCTCTGATTACCGGGAACACGACGACAGAGACAGACATTAAAACCTTGCGTCACAGTCGTTGGTTTCAAAAGGAGTGCAACAAAATTATAGCCAAGAATATGACATTTCTAGAGATCCACTAAAGACTAAAATCTCTGAAAGATTAAACAACAAATGTTGGGTTTTTTAACTTGATGATTAAATGAAATAATCCAGTAATTAATCGTTTTTTCCGTCGATCGACTAAGCGATCTATTGCCTAAGGATAAGCCCCGCCCACCTCCAACGGGTCCCCCAGGTGATTGACAGCAGTCCGTCGTAGCGTCTTACCTCTGCGCGGCGGCGGTGGCGGCGGCGTCCATGGCGAACTGCCGCATGGTGCTCTCCTCCAGGTACTTCTGCTCCCACTTGGTGATGTCGGCCTCCAGCGCCAGAACCCGCTCCTCGCGCTCCCGGAGCTGCTGATGCAGGCGGGACCAGTTCAGCAGCTGGTCCGCCGGGCCCGCGCCCTGGGACTGGGACTGGGACTGGGACTGGGACTGGGACTGGGACTGGGACTGCTGGGGAGGGGGGGGGGGGGGGTTAGGCTCTGGACAACGGATGGTGGCGATAACTGCTCTGCGTGGTTCCCTCTCTGTTTCATGACCTTCCCCGTCCTATCCATGAAGTACGATTAAAAAGTACTATTCAAAGTTCACTTCAAAGCTGAAACCGTCAGTTCACTAATCCCAACTGTCTGTCAATGACCTGGATCAGTAGTCCACGACCTTGAAGAACGCTCACAACACTCCGAGATGAATCCCAGTTCTACCATGTCTACTATGTTCCCTACGCTTCCTCCCAGAATGAGCTGTTCAGCGTCCACCAGGGTGGTGGTGGTGGAGGTGGAGGTGGTGATTGAGGTGGTGGTGGTGGAGGTGGTGGAGGTGGTCCTCACCTGCTGGGCTCTGAGGCTCTTCAGCTCCTGCTCCAGGCGGGTGCGTAGCTGCAGTTCCAGGGTCTCCCTCTTCTCCCAGGCGGCCTGCAGCTGGGCCAGGCCGCCCTGCAGCCGCTCCACCTTGGCCACGTAGGCCCTCTCGTTCTGGAGCTCCTCCATCAGCGCCAGGCTGCGGCCCTGAGCCAGCGCCAGGGCCTTCTCCAGGGCCTCGCGCCGCCGCAGCCACTCCTCGCCCGACGCACGCAGGTGCTGCACCTGGCGCTCCACGCGCTCGCGTTCTCTCTGCTGCTCCTCATCTGGGGAGGAGGAGGAAGAGGAAGAGGAGAAGGAGGAGGAGGAGGAGGAGGAGGAAGAGGAGAAGAGGGGAGGAGGAGGAGGAGGCGGTTAGTGGAACGATGGAGCAAATCTTTTCTGGTGAAGAGTACGGTCAGGAGAGGGGAAGGTGGAGGGAATGTGGTGCAGGGATGAGGAATGGTCCGTTTGGGGGGGGGGGGGGGTCGGGGGGGTCAAGCCAGCCCATAAGGAGAGCCGTAGCGTCAGCCGTCTCCTTACTGGAATGCGGCCCAACAAGGGACATTTACAAAAACTTCAGGGAATGCGGCCCAGCGCTTTTAATTTTCTTTATTTTCTTAGGACTCACAAGGAGGGCCGATACAGAATACTCCAAATTGTGATCCACTGAGTCGCGGTAATACTTGGAAATCCATCTCATTAATGTTAACCACAGAGCAGTACCCCCACCGCCCCGCCCCACCACACCACCACCCCCAGCACCACCACCACCACCACGCCCCCAGCACCACCACCACCCCCAGCACTGAGGTATTCAGAGTTTGGCAGGAGGTGGATCCTCCAGCGCTGGCCTACCCGCTGACGGGCGACTGGGATTACACAAGAGAGCACATGCCATTCCTCTGATCTGCAGCGCGCACACACACACACACACACACACACACACACACACACACACACACACACACACACACACACACACACACACACACACACACACACACACACACACACACACACACACACACACACACAACACACAACACACCCCACACACCAGCAGCCCGGAGCGTTACCCAGGAGAGGGACAGAACCCCAGCACACGTTTTCATTATTCCCACATTCCTGGACGCTCCGTCTAATGGCTAACACAGGGAGCGCGTGTGCTCAATGCGGCGGCTCCCCTACACGAGGCTGCATGTGTGATTGATTAAGGAGTTATTGAGTCGTTTGGTTGGGAAATAAAAAACGAGAAAAACAACAGCTTAAAGTCGTCTCTGGAGACGCCGCCTGCGATCGCCTCGTTTGGGGATTTTTTTTTCCTTCCATCTCCTCCGTTTAACACGGCTCCTAACGATCCTCCACGCTGGCTCGTTCTGCACACGCTGCGCAGAAACGCACAATTCGCCGGTCGGCCGACAGCGGGGCCCCCGGTTTGGCACCGAGGTCTCAAGCTGGAGCGAAGGCCCCCCCCAACAGCCCCACGACCCCTGAGGTGAGGAAACGCCCCAACATGGCGGGGCGCTCTCTGGCGTTCCAGAGGTCACGCTGAGCCTGGATGTCTTGGGACGCCATGCCTGCTGGTTCCCCCGAGGGAACACAGGGGGGGGGGGGGGGTAATGTAACTCAGAGCGGGGGGGGGGGGCATTCCCCGGGGCAGAACAGCGTGAAATACCTTAGAGCGAGGAGCAGGGCGAAGGTAGGGGTGGGGTGGGGTGGGGGGCTCTGGAATCCAGACAGCAGTTTACTGCCCTGCTCATAAAAGATGGCTGCCGGTTTAGTGGGGTGAGGTATGGCTGCCGTGTGCCGTCGCCGTCGTGGCCACGCTAACGACCGGTTCAAGCGCTCGTTCCGTTTATCGGACTCCCAATTATTTTTGCAGTTTCGGCGTCGTGAAAAACGTTTACTGCGCGGCCCTCTGCGATGTCTGATCCCCCCCCCGGTGTGGAGGAGAGCTGGAGGGGTGTGCAGATGGGAGGGACCAGGGGGTGGTGTTCTCCGACTCACTCTGCTCGATGAGTTTGGCGAAGATGTGCTGCTTCTGCTCGCTGGACTCCGCCTCCGTCGCCAGACGCTGCCTCGCCGCCGTCTCCAGGCGATCTACGGAAACATCGTGAGAACAAAGACCCGTCAGCGGCGGCCCAGACAAACGTGCGCTGGAGTCAAACGGCTCCAACGTGCGGGGGTCTCCACGGTGGTGGGGGGGGGGGGGGGGCGTACCTCGGAGGTCTCTGTTGAAGTCGTGCAGCCGTTTGATCTCGGCCTCCGTCTTGTTCCTCATGGTCTTCTCCAGGGCCTCCCTCTTGGCCGAGCCGGTCATCAGCGTGTCGTACGCCTCCGAGATCCGGTGGATCTCCAGCTCCAACTGGAGGAGGAGGAGATGTTTACTCTTTAGTCATTTAGCAGACAATTTTATCCAGATACAGTCCAGAGACAGGTCATTAAGGAGCAGGTAGGGGTTAGACAGTACAGAGACAGGTCATTAAGGAGCAGGTAGGGGTTAGACAGTACAGAGACAGGTCATTAAGGAGCAGGTAGGGGTTAGACAGTACAGAGACGGGTCATTAAGGAGCAGGTAGGGGTAAGACAGTACAGAGACAGGTCATTAAGGAGCAGGTAGGGGTTAGACAGTACAGAGACAGGTCATTAAGGAGCAGGTAGGGGTTAGACAGTACAGAGACAGGTCATTAAGGAGCAGGTAGGGGTTAGACAGTACAGAGACAGGTCATTAAGGAGCAGGTAGGGGTTAGACAGTACAGAGACAGGTCATTAAGGAGCAGGTAGGGGTTAGACAGTACAGAGACAGGTCATTAAGGAGCAGGTAGGGGTTAGACAGTACAGAGACAGGTCATTAAGGAGCAGGTAGGGGTTAGACAGTACAGAGACAGGTCATTAAGGAGCAGGTAGGGGTTAGACAGTACAGAGACAGGTCATTAAGGAGCAGGTAGGGGTTAGACAGTACAGAGACAGGTCATTAAGGAGCAGGTAGGGGTTAGACAGTACAGAGACAGGTCATTAAGGAGCAGGTAGGGGTTAGACAGTACAGAGACAGGTCATTAAGGAGCAGGTAGGGGTTAGGGGTCATCTTGGTCTTGGCTGTGGACATCTGGCATTGAACCCAGAAGCTCAGACTGGTAGTCATAACCACCAGACCCTCCAAGAATAAAACCCATCGGCCTCTGATCCCAGGTCGTGTTCTAGGGGGCTGCTGACACATCCTCCTCCTCACCTTCTGCAGGCGGGCGGTCTTCTCCACGTGGACCGCCAGCTCCTGGCGTAGCCGCTCATTCTCGCGGAGCAGCGCGTCCATCTGAGCCGCGTCGCTGCTGACGCAAGGCATGCTGGGTATCCCGACGCCTGCGCCGACGAAGTAGGGGTCCGAGCCGCCGGAGCCCCCGGCCGCGTGGTGGTAGACCCCCCCGGGAGCACCGTGGGACAGCTGGGGGGGAGACGACACGAACCTGGAGGAGCACCAGAGATGTTGAGTCAGCGACCGCAGAGTTCAGAGTCAGAGAGCGCGCCGCCGGCGTTAGTCACCAGGACCGCCCGGACGGTGGGGGGGGGGGGGGTAAGACTGTCTGGGTTTGGAGAGCGCGCCCCCTGGCATGCAGAGACTCAGGGTACGAGGGGAGAGAACAAACGATGGCGAGCATTGAGCCAAGTCGCCCAGACGCCATCTGCTGAGTGCGTGTCCCGTACGGGGCGCATACGTGTTGGATGCCTCATGCAGAGCGGTCGTGTTGGTACACGATACGTGTTGAATGAGCGACAGAAGTGTTTCACGGCCGCGCTGGGAGCGGAACCATAAGTATATGGTGGCTATGAATTGTGCAATTCTACTAAGAACAAGCTCTGTTCTACGTGCTGGGTAGGAATTATATAATACTAATAGATTCAAACTTGTGCTTGGGGTTCAGTCACGCGAGTATATGTTAAACAAGTGTTACATAATCATTGTATACTGGTAATATTTAACATACTCAATTCACAGCACAGGTGAGACATGATGTTTGTAGACTGGTATAAGTCGTACCTGTGCTGGGAGTTGAAGGGTGGGGGGGGGTCTCGGTACTGGTGGCCCTGCTCCTCCGACCGGCTCAGCATGTACCCTGGGAGCCGGACGCAGAAGGGGTATTCCGGCGGGGGTGCGCGGCTCTCGGGCCCCATGGCTGGGGGACCCGCGGGGTACAGCTGAGGGTAGCTGCTGGAGGAGCTCATGGGGTTCGGGGGGTCCCGGGGAAGAGCGTGGTTCCTCTCCAGCGAGAGCTGCATCAGCCTCTCGCTCAGGGAGCGCGCGTGCTCCCGCTTCAGGTCCCAGGACCCCGCGGGGGGCTGGGCCGCGCTGCGGTACAGGGAGCTAGCCTTAGCCTCCTCGTAGGACGGCAGCTCCTCGCCGTGCAGCTGGTACAGGTGCTGGCAGCTGGCCGGGCCCTCCGAGAGGAGGAGGTCCCCCCGGTGCTCCTGGCCCTGGGGCTCCTGACGCGTGGACATGTGGACGTATTTGGGGGGCTCCTCCAGGGTCAGACTCTCCAGCGAGGAGCGGGGGCTGCCGGTGCCGCCGCCGCTGCTGCTGTTGCTACTGCCGCTGCTGCCGCGCAGGGCCTGCTGCTGGATGGCCAGCAGGGTGTGCGTGTCCGCCCGGTTCCCCAGGCGGAGCTGCTCTTGGATCAGGCGGTGCAGGACCGTTCCCGACTCCTCGGCGGTTCTCATCTCGTTGGGTTTGAAGGGTGGAGGGTTGTGGGCTGGGAGGACGGCTGTGGTGTTGGGTTAACACGGGTCTGGGGAAACATGAGGATTGCTACGGGTTACAAATAGGCCTACATGAGGATGCTTTGATGTTTCCATTTGTGAAATACGAACTGAACCTGGACAAGCGTAGAATTCATGCAGATAATTGTTATCATTGAACTGGGATTTTGGACTAATTTTACTAGGTTGTTAAATCGGACATAATTCAATGTTAGACAGATACAGTTAAAGCGATTAAAATATAAGCCCGTTCAAAAACAATTGCGATCCGGAAAAAGACAATTAAGATACACCATATAAACGTGTTAAAGTTGAGGCTACATCGATAAGGCTGATCAGCCCGACATGTGCACTAGGGGCCATTGTTTTTGTGTACATCTCTAGTGGACGATATTCACATCTCAGAAACACTCACAAACACTGGACTTTACTGGGATCAGAGCATAAGGTCTCACATACTAGTGGTAGTCAAACAGACAATAATCAAGTCATAATCCTCGATCGGAGATTTTATATCGATGAGGATGTGAGCTGACTAGTCTACGCGTAAAGCGAACACCAGAGCGTTCAACGCTTCAACGAAACAAAACGCGAAATAAACTCACCCCAATCAAAGTTCAAAACACATCCCGGACGAAAAAGATCCTCGGTATAATCTCCCTCCACAAACACGATAAAAATATAAACACAGTGGATACAGTTCCTCTGAGGATACGGGGTGTACAAGTGTCCGTGCGCGCTCCACGGCTCTCTGAGGCAGACTGGCTCACGACGCGCTCTGAGCGCGCTGATAACTGAGGGCTGATTGTTCGGGGGGGAATGCGAGGAATGCCAGAGCCGCTAGTCCCGGAGGGGTCCGAGCGAGGCAGGCAGAGGGGGAGAGGGGGAGGGAAGGGACCGGGCGTCTCAGCTGGTCGCCTGTGTCATGTTAAGCAGCTAGTTGTTGTTCTGCTGCACAATAGACTGGATGAGGAGGGGGAGGGCCAGGAGCCGTTTTGATAAAACACCATATCTAAAGAGGAGATTTAATGTGCAAACAAACAAAACGCTTTTTATTTACTTATTTTTCTCTTTCGTTCTTCCTCATACGCCAGAGAGCACCTGAGCTGCCGTTTATTTAAATTATTTTAAAGCTA